>OY755189.1:6980413-7272952 GCA_963576735.1 Bedellia somnulentella | reverse complement strand
GCTTTCGCGCATGTGACGTGCATTAAGTTTATATAAATAATTGCGTAAGCGTTATAAAATAAAGCGTTTGACTGCTTTTAGCAGCTGACAACGACTACTTGTGCTGTTCGTTTATCACTTGCTTACTGATTGAGCAGTCCGTGTATGGCAGTTCTAAGTTGACTAGATGTGTGTGTGCATAAACGATTCATGATTATATATGAGTCCTATCCTATTGCAGGTTGATACAGTATCAGAAACTGCTACATGCTATATAAATAAATAGGCGAATCCACACTTTGTGTGTCGTGCCATTTCAAACTTACTGGTTGACGGCTACCCTGCGCCGACCGAGCGGTAACACATGAAGCTTTGAAAGGCAACTATTATGTATCGAAGAAGATTTTTTTAACTTACAGTCGCATCAATACTAACTTACAAAGTATGTACCAAAGTCTGAAAATACGCGACGACCGTCGAGACCAGGCAGGTTGTAGTTAAAT
Organism: Bedellia somnulentella; assembly: GCA_963576735.1. Taxonomy (NCBI): domain Eukaryota; kingdom Metazoa; phylum Arthropoda; class Insecta; order Lepidoptera; family Bedelliidae; genus Bedellia; species Bedellia somnulentella. The sequence goes on along the minus strand of OY755189.1, from coordinate 7,272,470 downwards.
TGAAATGATGTCCGGCACGTGTGTCATCTATAGTACACGCTATACTCGCGGTACGTGTAGCGTAGCGTAATTAGCTGGTGCGGCGCGGGGTAGTGCACGGACGTGAGGTCCGGTACGTGTGTCATCTAAAGTACACGCCATACTCGCGGTACGTGTAGCGTAGCGTAGTTACCTGGTGGTGGTGGTAGGGGGAGGCGGTCCGGTGCGCGTGGTAGGCGGGGTGCGGCGCGGGGTAGTGCACGGACGTGAGGTCCGGTACGTGTGTCATCTAAAGTACACGCCATACTCGCGGTACGTGTAGCGTAGCGTAGTTACCTGGTGGTGGTGGTAGGGGGAGGCGGTCCGGTGCGCGTGGTAGGCGGGGTGCGGCGCGGGGTAGTGCACGGACGTGAGGTCCGGTAACGAGCCTCCCGGGAGCTGCATGTCCGCGCAGAGCGTGCCGCCGCCGCCCGTGTACACACTGGGGTAACAACTGTTGCATTTATTATAATTATTTAGATGTAGACTAGTGGGTGGCTCCGGCTTCGCGAGAAAGAGATGTAATACAAAAAAATCTTCTGTCTGTTATTAGGAAAGTTTGAATTAAGATATGGAACCATTTTATTTTAAGATTCTCCCGACTGTAAATCCCAAAAAGAGATATCGTAAGGACGAGATTGATTATTATAAAATATGGTTGGTGATGGGTTTCCAGTACATCGCCCAACGATCACTTAATAAGTCCCAAAAGTCACTTATTAGTGCTATTCTAACCCCAGACTACAGGTTAATAAATTAAGAAAAAATTATTCAAAATTGAAACGTTACAAGAATCACTAAAACAAGGCAGTCAAAAATACTATTTATACAACATAATTCTTCTACTTACTTGGTATTGTTTGGTATTCTAGGTATTTCGCAAGACGACCTTGGTCGAGTATTTGTAGTGACTCCTAAATTGGCTAATGCATCCATGTTCATATCCGCTGTAACGAATTCACACAAATATTTAAAACAAATGCGATAAAAGTGACTTAGTTCAAAACTACTTTTTATCCTCGTAGACACAGAAAACATACAGTCCGATTATTAAAAGGGCATTTTTATGTTTATCGAAAGGACTATCTTCACAGTTTTATTTCAAAGAAAGGAAAGCTAAAACTTCGAAATAAATCTCCAAAGGAGTAGCTGAGTTACTATTACTCCTGAATATCATGTGATATTTTCTCACCTGGGGTTCAGATTACCCACATTGTGGCTGCGCAGTTGATACAAATTATAGATGGCAGGTCGCGTAAATAATTTCAAATTAATAACACTGTTAGTAAAGTAACAACGCAATACACGGTTTAATCCGTTAATAAAATTATAAAAATATTTTTATTTATTTATTTTATTCCTTAACCCATCTACTTTTCGGGACGAACAAAAAGTCATAAGATCCATGAAAACCATTTAATCATCCTTTCATCACCGCCCATATATTATACGTTCCCACTGAGATTTCCTGAATAGGTTGATTAAACCACAGCCCACTACGTTGATAGGCATAGGGTGAATAGGCAGACCAGCGACCACTGCCGTGAGCGCTGCTACTAAGCCGGGGAGGAGGAAGTGAACTCCGAAGCACGTAATAACCCTAACCTTCGGATAATCACGTGATTCCAGCCTGCAATATCCTTTCAAACTGGGTGCAATCTCACAAATTTTATTTGAGTATTAACATCCGAGGTTTCGAACATTAGATGTCCCTAACGGTTCATTATTATCTTTTAAATAGTGTAAACCCTCAGCATGTACCTTTCAACATCCCTCCCCAAATTCTAACAAGCTTGCTGAAAGTAACTCGACCTGAAAGTCACATAGAATATACTTCACGCCAGCGACGGATCGGGTATGCATGCGCGTGCGAGTAGAGCGAGTGGAGCAGGGAGTTCTTCTTGGATGTTATTTAAATTAGTACTATATCATATAAAATATATCGTTTTGTAAGTATCCCATAAAACAATTTACATTTTCTTACTTTGGGGGTAACTAGATCTACGTAATATATATGTATGAAAGTAACTCACGTCTCCGATGATTAGGCTGCGGATGCGCGTGCGAGTAGAGCGGGTGGTGCGGCGAGAGCGCGGGCGAGGCGGTCGGCTCCCCGCACGACTGGTGGAGAGCGGAGTCCGAGTTCGTGCGGCGCCAACTGCTGTCTGGTGGCGGACTGTGGCACCAACGAATCTATTTAGTGCTTTCTTAAGGTAGTCTTACTTATTATTACGCTAGTCACATGTTTACTGCTAAAAAACATTTTAAAGACGAAGGACTTGCTATAACTGTTATAGTTTTTTACTAATTTTGAGTTAGTGCGAAGCCAACTATTGTCGGGTGGCGGACTGATGATCGGATCTGTCATTTATTCATTCGGACAATTAAGATTGCTATTGGTTAGTGTTATATTCTAGTCCCATCATTACTGACCACAAAAGACTTCAACCACGTTTAATTTAAAAAGCTCCATAACACTAACACGCCTCTTACGACACCCGCGGGCACAAATGGGTTAGTGACACTACACAGTACTTTTAGCAGACATTCTGAGAGATGCAGAATAGTAGCAAGGAATAATAAAAATACAATAATAGCGGAGATTAGAACCATGATATAATGAAACATTTATGAGAGTGTGTAAGTATTGAAAAAAAATTAAATGTATTGTTTCATAAAATTATGTATGAGCGTGTGTGAAAATTATGTGAGTGTGCTTATGGACCAATTTTACCTATTTATTTGATATACTGCTATTCGTATTCGAGAAACATGACATAACAAAATTACGATTTACCGTTGATTTACTGTTTCATTTAATTAATAAAATACACAAAGTGAAAAGGCCACTAAAGTGAACCTTCAATAGGTAGCATAATAAACAAAACATAGATAAATACACCCAAGGCTAAGAAACAAACCTTCTTAGTAATCATATGAACATCATATATAAAGGAAATCGGTCGACGATACATATTTCCGTTGGGCTGATGCATAGAAAAATAAATTGAAGCAGTTTTTATTTTTAATAGTACAAGTAAAATAAGTACGTATTTTATAGTTTATAGAAAAGAATGGAAAATTCTTTATTGCACATCACAAAATAAATATTTACAAAATTTCAGCACAAAAGCGAAAGTAAAATTGGCGGTCTTAGCACTAAAAGCGATTTCTTCCAGACACCCAGTTATATATGCTTAACGTATCAGTTATAACGAGGGGCATGCCAATAGAAGTTAGATACTCTTTCCTCATTTAATTGACACTGGCAAGCTAAACACCATCTTATAGGCTGGTTTTTTATTGACATATTTGAATATAGAACACACTTCTTTTATTTATTTTTTATTAGAATGAGCATCATTTTTCCGAGAATCTGGCGGAAATTCACTTGCAACAATGGAGCTCAGTCGAAGTGATTTTCGCGCTATGATTTATTATGACTTTAAAAAAGGGTTAAAGTCTCAAGAATGTTTTGAACTTTTGGTTTCTACTTTTGGTTTATCTGATTGTTCCCGAGCAACAGTATTCAATTGGTTTGCTGAATTTAAAAGAGGACGGGGATGGCTCGAAGATGAAGCGAAGACAGGACGGCCGCCAACCGCGGTCACGCAAGAAAACGTTCGTGCAGTCGAAAAACTTATTCGCGAAAACCGACGAATTACATATGTAGAGCTAGAGCGAGAACTAGGAATTGGATCAGCAGCAATGCAAACCATAATTCACGACCACCTTTCTCGCCGTAAACGTTGTTCGTGATGGGTGCCGCACAAACTTACCGATGAGCAGAAAGACCGTCGGGTGGATTGGTCCCTATTCATGATAGATAAATTCAACGGAGGCGAGAAAATAAAACGTATATGATATACTGACTGGTGACGAAACATGGCTTTATAACTATGATCCCGAATCAAAGCGACAGTCGACTGTATGGTGCTTTGAAGACGAGCCAACTCCAACGAAATGTCGCCGTGCACGAAGCACACAGAAACAAATGGTCGCCTCGTTTTTCTGCAAAACGGGTCATATTGCTACTGTTGTGCTAGAGAATGAAAGAACGGTGAACTCCGAATGGTATGTGACAGTTTGTGCTCCAACAGTAATATCAGCTTGGTGTGACAAGCGATCGAAGTCAGGAATCCGGCACCTTCTCTGGCACCACGACAATGCGGCGCCGCACACGTCTGCCAGAACACTAGACTTTTTCAACTCGAAATATGCATCAATTCTCCCTCACTCGCCTTGTGATTTTTACTTGTTTCCAAAAAATCAAAGAAAAACTAAAGGGGAAGAGGTTTGAAAGCAAAGAAGATGCGCTGGTTGCCTATAATTTCGAGATTTCTGAGGTATCTAAAGAAGAGTGGTGGAAAAGTGTATACGTGCTCAGGGTGAATACTTTGAAAAGATCGATACTTGTAACAAAGAATAAAATTTATAATTTTTGAGTATCTAGTTACTTTTGGCATGCCCCTCGTAATGTTGTGTAATGAAATATCAATTGCATCAGCAGTAAAATATTAAAATAAAAACCACGGCAACTGTCGCAGTTTTCAATGCAAAAGTAATAACGAGCCAGCGGCTATACTTTAATCCCAAAAGGAGAGATTATAAATAAAAAATAATTGTCAATTTTTCATCAGGAAATACAGAACTAGTAAGTTTAGAAGGAATAGTACCTATGCTTCTCCATTTACCATATACGGCGTTAAAGTTTTGTGATTTTGAACAAAATTGTACAACCTTTAACTCAAGGTGAAATATCAATTAAAACAAAATAATTTTAAAGACCATAACTAAATTTAGTTTCCATTCAATAGTAGTTGTAGTTTTTTGTTTAGTCTTTATAAAATACTATTTGTATAGTTGTGCGATAATTTTAAGGTCACAAGAACACATGTGTCTATCTATATGCTATTGTACCTATTGTATTAAGTGTGTTGGTGAAGATACTAACCATCTGATACACATTTTGAACATCTAAACACAACTTATTTTACTTTTATTCATTTGTGATTCGTAACTAAATCTTATAATTATAGCTGAGTTGCAGTTATCGCAAAAATGGATGAGACGCAGCGACTTGAATGTCTTTAATTTATAAAATTATTTCGTATTTCTACCTTTCCGTGGCTCTTTTACTTGTTCATGGTTAACTTTTTGATTTATTATTGACTATTATACTAATAAGATCGCGTCGGAGGAAAAGATGCAAGGGATAATGAATATTGCACGTGGGTTATTTGAAAGAAATGAATTGACTTTGAATATGATCACAATAAAAGGATATAATAATTACAGAACGCTAGAAGATTATATGATAAAAAATGGAAGGAGTCTGCTCTGGAGATAATCAATAAATATTGAGTGCGGCAGGCTAGGCACCAGAACAGAGTGTATCTATTAGAATTTGGATTGTAGAGAGAAAAATTAAGTTAAATTTATGTGACTGTTTATAACTGTAACATTTCTGGTGTCACAACAATGCTGATGAGCAATAAAGAGTTTTCTATTCTATTCTATAACGTCGAAACCCCCTTTCTCTAGCGATCTCTGTCTTTATAATATAAAAGAAAAACACCTAAAGGTATTTAAGAAGGTTATTTGACACAAATAAAGCCAACCATGCTTTTATTTGCTTTCAATACAAAGGCTTTCTTTTGTTAGTATAGTTATTAGGACATAACTTACGTCAGGCCGTTAGTTTCTAGTTCTTATACGTCTTAAATTACGATAGTTTTTAATCAAATATTTTTTGCAATCTTATTTTAAGCGAAACTGGTTTTATAAAAATATACTGTCAAAAGGATAGAAATAAAAAAAGTTATCGTTGAGGCGCCACCAAATGTGATTAACGGAGCCAGCCGTTCTGGTGCGAGGTTTAAATCTATACTAATATTATAAAGCTGAAGAGTTTGTTTGTTTGAACGCTAAGATCTCAGGAACGGTCGAATCAAATTGTAAAATTCTTTTTGTGTTGGATAGTCAATCTATTGAGGAAGGCTTTAGACTAAATATCATCACGCTGCAACCAATAGGAGCAAATAATCAGCGAAAAATGTTGCAAAAACGGGGATAATTATTCATATTTTAAGGCTTCCGTTGCGTGCGCTGCGTAAACGGTTTGAGTTACCCAAAAAAGTATGTAGGAAATAACTATTTCCTATAAAACGATCTAAAAAAATGACAGCGACAGTATATGTCTATCTTTTAAGATTGACTCACTATAACCATTTTATGGTAATCAGATTTGGTCGAAATTAATGCATTATTGCCAATTATTTGCCATAATGTTTTATCAACATAATATTAATCCTTATCCAAATAAATGTATTTATGATTACGAGTATTTAATTGTCAATAAAATTGTCCTTGACATTACTTAATTTAAATTAACATCTTAGAAGATAATACAATTTTAAAATTACTTAGCAAAAAAATTGACACGCGTGCAGAAAGCGCAAGACAAGACGGACTGACTGACTCAGAATCAATGCTCAGCCGAAACTACTATACTTATAAACCGAAACTACTATACTCACTATGAGACAGAAAACACCTATTTTCTCATCGCATTACAGAGACCCTCAACGGGTCAGTTAAATATTTCAGTTTGACGACGTGAAAGTCTACACTTTTGATTTTGACAGTACGAAGTCTGTCTGGTCAGCTAGTTAGACAATAAAAAGTTAGATTTTTATTAAATGTGTCTTTTGATGGAATAGATACATAGATACACATAAACATACACAGAGATACAACGAACATCGGGCTATTATAATCGGTGTAAACGGTATCACTTCGTACTTTTGGAAGGCAGAAGGGAAATTATAGACTTGTGTTATTTGTTAAAAGTCCTTAGTGGCATATTGATAGTCCTGAACTGTTATCGAAGATAAGGTTGAGAACCAACTTGTTAGGTTTTAGACAGCGACCTTTGCTCTCAGTCCCTTTTGCAAGAGTGAATTACAGAAGCAACTCATTCTTTGTCCGTAGCTTGAACCGGTTAAATAAAATATTGTCAAATGATAATGATATTGATATATTTTGTACAAGTGTCTCCTCTGTCCGGCGATCCCGTACCAGACAATTGTTTCAAGAGCTTACTGAATATTTTCTTTTCCTTTTCTTCTCAATTTCTATTATTATGTAAACTAAAAGATGTATAAATGCGTATAATTTTCTAAGTCTTTTTCCTGCCTGTACTATGTTTTATTAGGTTGATGTATGTAGCATAGTTTATCTGTCCGAAGTTTAACTATCCTATTTATACTTATTTCTATATGTATTTCTTCCGTAATAGTTGTATACTTCAAAATATTGGTGAAGATTTATAATTGGCACACGCATATTTATGTAGTAGTTTATAAGTTATATTATGCTGTTAGTCTTCTAAATAAAATAAAATATCGATAAAAACCTCTTAACTTTTCTTTCTGAACTATTGCGCTAGCCACGCAGGATTCATATAATCTACGGGCATATCCGCTGGAGAAGTAATGCCCAACATAAAAACCTTAAACAAGGGCCGCTAAAAGATTACCTACCTATTACCTATTGAATTAAATTGTGGGAGGTAATGTTAGTAGCTTAAAAAGGCAGGTGTCCGAAGTATGAAAATAAAAGAGCATGTATGAAAAGATTGATGGATGGAAACGAAGCTGCAGAGGTTTACAGGATCGAAGAAATTGGCGATAGATAGGTCTCTGCCTACCCAATGGGAAATAATGGTGTGAGTATATGTATGTATGTATGTACGAATAGCTACCTAAGGTACGCAGAGCTTCCATAAGGGCTTGTGTCATGTTTCCGTTCGGCGGGTCGATTCCTCATGGGTCCCACCGACGAGGAGGCTCGGCCGCGCTGCCCGGGACTCCGAGTGGGACTGGTCCCGCCGGACCGGCCCCCGCTTATACCGTATTGGACGGCCAGTGACGTTTCCTCAGGCTGAAAAGTTATGGAATGGTATTATCAGTTTTTTCGTGTAGTGTATTGGGTATTTGGGACATATGGTATGGGAACGTTTGAATTGTTATCAGATATAATGGTTTATGGTAACGTAATTGTATTAGTGTAACACTAACCGCACTCCTATTGCCGTGGTATTATAAGAGTAAATCACGGTAATACGGCCCATGAGTTAGAAACTAATACCGAAACTAATATTGATGATATAAATATTATACTATGTCATCAACTCGCCATGCATGAAAGAACGGTCATAGGGGTTCTTATTTTAACAATCATATTCTCAGTGTGAGTTTACTCCTTTTCCTTTGTCAAATATGAATTATCCGTTGAATAAAACACTTAAAAAGATAAGAAAACCATACGTCAAGTTCACAGTATGGCTGTAGCGCGGCTGCCGGTCCGCCACTATAATGTTTTTACTACAAAACCGTGTGACTAATTTGAAGGCGTTTTAAGCCATATGTTTGCATTGCAATTTTTTCAAGATAAGACATTTACCAAAAGAAACGACTTCTCAACTTCCACGAATTTAATTAAGTGATTGAGAATGTATATTAGAGTGAAACTAGCATTGGTAGAAGCTTTACATACAAACAATTGTGAAAAGGTAGCAAAGTACTTTTTCCTGAATTTTACTTAACATAATATTGAATGATGAAGCAATGGTAATGTGGATACAATGATTAAGACATTATATCTACATTTTAGAGGTTTTGATTGGGAATCAGGGGTTCACAACATTTTGACATGCAACAAAGAATACATAAGGTACACTAAGAACACGACACGATCGACTACATCACATAAGTAGACTACATCCGAATATACAGAAATAGTGAAAATAAAGCCAGGATTCGGGATCGACATTTGGTCGACAAGTTTGGGCTGCAGCAATAGGAAAAAGTAGTCAAATTATATAATTTATTAACCATATCTTCCACCATTTACTCCGAAAGCATGACAGTCCTTAGTCGCCTCATTCGTCTAAAGAGAAATAGATTGGGTAGTGCCAAGGCAACAAATGTCAATTATTTCCGAAACCAAGTATTAATTTATAAATGCAAAATTAACTAAGAACATGCTGATTGCAACACATGTTACTACAACTTATTTTGTTTAAACTAAAGTCACGATGATTTTAAAGTATTGTTTACGTTACTAACATTTTGATATGAGCACATGTGATACAGTTTGAGGAAAGATAAACTTGTGGTAATTTATAATATTACTATCGTTGACTCTACCATGCCACATACAACTTAATGGATCTACTTATTGTAGGAGCCTGAAAAGATTAATTAAATAATGGAGATGAAAACAAATAAATAAGGAATCATGCTCAATTGGGGTCACATTAAAACATATATTCTAATCCTATAGAACATTGGTATTCTAATTCTAGCTCCATAAAAAAGCACATTTACTAAATTAAGTGTGAGTCAATTTAGATGGTTAGGTTTTAGTTTTTTTTTTATAATTTTTGTTTCTCTGGATTTGGTTGGTCAGTTGGTCTCCGTTAAGTTGACAAAAGATAAAAATTGCATTCAGGCAATTATATATAATAATTAAAATTCATCACACTTATAGCGACGTATTTTTATCAAATTTTAATGTACCGTCTGATGCCTATATGGGAATTCAAGTCTATTATTTAGACAAAGAATCACAACGGATAAGGCACAAAATAATATTACTTTTCTCATAAGAAACTTATAAGAAAAATGCCATAGTTGAAAATTACATAAAATAGAAATTGATAGTACGCACTTTTAGGATTTTAACCCATCGTATTAAAGGTGTTATAACTATTTATTTTTTTCAAAAAGTAGTTACTTGTAGATGCATCATCTAGCTTGACTCAAGCAAAAAAAAAAACAAAATAAAATAGGCCAGCTACAACTGCACCACTAGCAGTAATAAAATAAAAATTTGGGGTCTACAGGGACATTCGAAAATTAATGAAACCTTTTCCATTTCTAGGTCAATACTGATGACTTGTGGTGCAGCCACATTTGGCAAGGAGCCACTTCGAAAATTGACCAAGCTTTGTTGGGCAGGCCTGAGGGTTGATTCCGTTTTTACGGGATCAGGGGGTGCTTTCATTCTTCCGTGCCTCACTGAGTTTACCTGTAACCATTGATTGTGTGGTCTATAGTACTTTACTTGTATACTAATTAGTGCAGTACCTATTTGGGCTACAACTTTATATGATTAAGTTGTAGTAAACTTTCCTTTTTTTGTAATACACATTAACTGTGACATCAAGCAAAGGAGACTGAGCTTCTTTCATTACATGTACCCTCTTTCGTAGAAGTTTAAGCATTTAGAGTACAGATTTTACAGTAATAGTATTTTTAATTATAGTATTAGTATTTAAAATATACTAAACATTCTGATTTTTCACAAAATTTTAACCAGTCAGAAAAGTTAATTCATGTTGGAAGATATTAATTGAGTTATTTAATTTAACTTAACTAGTTACGTCATTACATTCTAATTAATTAGGAGTAAGCAAAAATTATCCCAAAACAGGAGAGTGACGATTGAGATATTATCAATGATTATCAATAGAAAGGTATTGAGCTCCTTCAGAAAGCTGAGATGGCTAGAGTACAAGTTAAGACTTGGCTAGCGGAAAACATTCATCTCACAATACTATATACTTGTCAGCTTGTTGTTGTACTTAATAGTCTATTATTTTTATTTTGTATTATAAAATATCAAGTCCATACAATAGAATAGAAAACCACCCATAGAAACCTATAAATATATAATTAAACATATTGACTAATGGAGAGTAAGACACTTATGACCTACAGCAAATTAATTACAAATTGGGAAAGATAATATTATTGAAAGCATTGCCGGCAAGGTCGCTTGCTATTGACCAACTACCTTTTAATACATCAATCTCATTGTTACATAGCCTTGGTATAAGTATTTAAATCATAATAAAGGCAGGTCTCCAAATTTCAATTAATATAGTCAGATATAAAAAAAAATAAGAATGTGGATAAGACATGAGATATTGCCAGGACCAAACTAATTGACTACTAATTCTTGGCCTTAACAAATGGATATATTAGTGGAAATAATTATTTATTTATATATATGAAATTAAGATAATTATCAACAATTAAATAAAATAATAATTGATAAAATAACACAATTATTTTGAGTTGGGGTAAGCAGCCAATGGATTGCTAGTTTATATGATTACAACAAACCCTTATCACAGTTTTCCATTTAAAACATGTAAGAACATGTATTAGTATTTTAATTACCACTTCAAATGCTTACATATGTATTATTTATGAATAGCAATTAACACAATAACCTTTCCTTAAATGATCCAAGAAGGGATTGAATATGAACAATGCTTTAGAAAAAGGAATACTCAGCCATTTCTGGAAGCTAACTTAGAAAAAGACTGTAAAATAAGGTATTGTTGGTGACTGGTTTCCTGCCAATTCACCCAAAAATTACTGAATAAGTCCCAAAACCCTAAATTGCCTCTAATGACACACATGGAAAGAAATGAATTACTGCTATTCTGAGATGACACTAAAGAATGATTTTTTTTTGCTGTAAATATAGCACAAATAAAGTGCAATGAAAATCTAAACAAAAAGAAAAATAAGTATGAAAGAGAACAAAAACATTGAAAACAAAACCATAAATTGTAAAAAAAACAATAATAGCATAAATAAACTTAACCAAAATAATATACAAAAACCTTTCACTTTATAGCGGCGAAAAGGCACTGACTCAGCAACAGCTGTGTGGGTTTACCTCATAGCATCGATTTTCAGTCAACACCATGTTAAAATATCTACTATTAATAAAAACATCTGATTTATGCCCGAAATCTAGTTCTATACTGCAGATTTTAACTATAACTTTTAGATTTTGCAATTATGCTGAGCAAACAATAAAAAAGGAAGAAATTATTACTAATTTAGTTAAACACCAATAATATATCTGTATCTATTTTGAAGATGTACTTGCACAAAATAAAAAAAAAGAAAAGATATCATTTATTCATTGCCTCAGGGAACAATAAGACATTACAATTTTTACAAAAACACACACAATTTTAACAAAGAACAAAACAAAAAAACAAAAAAATAGTAATAAAACATTAAGGGACATACATAAAAAGTTATGAGATTTAAGTTAGAGTTATTTAAGAGTTAAGGGTTTTCAGCTGAGAAGAAAATTGTGAGAGTGAGTGAGATTGTGAAAATGTGTGAATAAAATAAACTTGAGTATGGCTCTTATAAAAACCAAATATTAATTATTTGAGAAACCTCATACAAGAACTACACAACAATAATCAGCGAACAAACATAAAAAAATATGGTTGAATTGAGAACAGTCCTTTTTTTCAAGCCTTTTAAAAAGAGACCAAAAGAGAGCAGCAACACCACTAATAGACTGAAACCATAACAGGCCATTGCAGCTTAGAACAACACTAACTTGTTTCTACCTGCGGGTGCCAAAAGAACTGAGTTAGAGTGATGTGGCTTTTTGAGTGATTCTTTTGGTGAAGCAGTTGAAGATCCATCACCAACAACCTTTATACAACTATCCTTTCTTCATACAACTTCCATAAGTGGGTTAAGAATTTCTAATTCTGAAGTACTAGATACCCATTTTTTGGATTTATATAGAAGGGGGTATATGTGTGTATGTTACCATAACAGGGCACTTCTCACTGTTTAATCATTTTTATAACATAAGATTCATGATAGCCTGCTGTACAGTACCAGCTTTGTACAGATCTTTCATGAAAGCAGATGAGACAGTAAACTATATAATATTTGAGTCGGACATCACACCACAAACACACCACATAGAGGGAGTTTCATAAACATTGCCAGAAATGAAACAAATATCAAAATTATGGACAGATCTTTATTACAAACATACACATACTCACGGCTATAAATCCCCAGAAGGGGTAGCCAGAGCCAAGGAATTAAAAATTCCTCAGCCACTTTTGGAAAGTTGTGTGGGGAAGAGTAAATTGGCACACCATGTGCAAAAAGCATCAAATTAACTTAAATTGGATGCTCAAAAGATATAAAAATATTTCTTTTCTCAAATTGTTTCTTATCTCAAAAATATACATAAGTTCAAAGAAATAATTAATAAACAGGTTAAATTGCAAAACTGGTAACAGCATTTACCTAAATATGATTTGAACAATTTACTTATATCGTCGATTTCAAATATCATAAATCATAACAGTGTATCTTTGTATAAATTTTAAGTTATTTTGTCATAGATTATTGGTGATGCTATTTTTCCAATGGTATTTATTAATATATTTTTCTTATTAGATTCTAATAACAAACTTTCTGCGTTGTGGGTATATTAGGATAGTAGTAAATAGGACAAGCATTTTCATAAAGGTGGCTAAATACAAAATCACGTCTGTATCTCGCGATCAAATTTCAATTTCTCATTCCTATTTGTGTTTATACAAGTGTTTGGTTCATTTTGATTAAGTTACTTCGTCGCAATAAGAATGTAACGATTATTGTTTACGTCGAGCGCATTTGATTTGACGGCCAGGAAGCGATTGCTTGAGTAAATAGGCGACATACCTTATTAGTGGCGGCAGACACTTCTTGCATAATCTTCTCAAATGCAGCAGTTTCTTCTGCCTGTTTCTGATTATGCAGAGCTATTTTTTCACTAAATTTCCTAGGGTTCGCCATTATGGCCAACAAAATAATATTTTTCGCTTTTTACATCACAAAATACACTCCAAAAAGCTATACGCTGCTGTCGCGCTTATAAATTTTGATGACATTCTGTGACATGACAGTACTCAACTGTCATCATAATCATTCAATAAAGTGTTTTAAAAATAGTATTGATTCTGGAATCTAGTCCTTTCATGCTTTAACAGCGTCTGTCGAAGCGAAGTGTAAATGTCCGTAAAGTTTGCTAAGAACGGAATGTCTTATCACCATGTCACCATACTCATGACGATTCTTGCTAGAACATCTGCAGCTTGGGAACATATTATGAAGCTAGCCCTTAAATAAGTATCCAAATCAGCAGGAGCCAAGCTAAGCTAAGTCATGTTTTTACATACATACATATACTCACGCCATTAATTCCCATTGGGGTAGGCAGAGACTATCGATCGCCACTTCGTACGATCCTGACAAACCTCTCTAGCTTCGTTTACATCCATCAATCTTTTCATACATGCTCTTTTATTCTTCATACTTCGGACGCCATACTTCATGTTCTTAACAGAATTTATTATGGATACTGGTTCTTTGGGGAAAGTGAGAAATAGTGTTATTCGTGGAAAGTGTGGTGTGAAAGATGAAATTGTAAGAAAGATAGAAAAAGGAATGTTGAGATGGTTTGGGCACATAGAGAGGATGGATGATAGAAAATTGGTAAAAGGGATGTATAGAGCTAGTGTGGATGGTAATGTTAGTAGAGGACGACCACGGAGAACATACTTGGACCAAATTGCGGGTGTGCTCAAAAAGGCAGGCGTCCGTAGTATGAAGAATAAAAGAGCATGTATGAAAAAAATATTGGATGTAAACGAAGCTAGAGAGGTTTGTCAGGTTCGTACGAAGTGGCGATCGATAGTCTCTGCCAACCCCAATGGGAACTAATGGCGTGAGTATATGTATGTATGTTTCTTTGGGGACACTTTACTAAGTCAGTGGCCTATATTTCATCAGAAATAGCCATTCATTCGATGAATGAAGCTAGCGGTAATAAGATCTCCTAGTTAAATTTCGAGAAATACAGTTAATTTAAGACACATCACATGGAGTGACTTAAAACACTAAATCGCGTCTTACGTTGACCTATTACTTAGATACTCTTTGAATAGTATAAAGTAAACACAAACATTTTTAGCGTTTAACTTGGATGTTGTTTTGATGGCATTCGACTTCCTAATTTGGATGCCTACTCGGTTCAATGTAAATGTGGCATAAGGTGCAAAGTCTTCAACTCATCTTCAACTTCATTGCACGCTTACATGTTCACATTTATTTTACCTCTGACATTAATTTTCATTTAAGTTATGTCAGTTCTGCATTACTTGCTGTGAAGTGTGTCTGATGCTCCGTGGTGTTCTTTGCTTTTTTTACTGCTTTCGATATTATTATATGGTATATATAACAGAGAACGGACTGCAGTGTTGCTTTCTTTTGCTTCGTCCGTTAATTCATTTTATAGTTTTGTATACGAGTACATAAATATGTAAATAAGTATATCACATCAATTTTCGAATCAGTCTTTTAGCGGTGGGCCGAGATTTTATTTTCGCCGATGCGATCAATCCATTAAACACCATCGTCGAATAGTCGATTTATTATTTTAATTTAAAGTATTGTCATCCATACCTAACTCATATTGTACGAAACGCATCTTTTTACAACATCTTCTAAAAAGGTTCGACGTTGCAAATAGTGACATGTAACTACAACGTATTTAACGAAACGTAACAACGTAAGCTCCAGAATTCAAAATTTCTTAGCCACTTTATAGATGTTGAATGGGAAAATGATTGTAAAATAAAGATCGTTGGTAATGGGTTTCCTGCCGCATCACCCAAAATAACTTAGAAAGCCCCAATACCCTAAGTCACCTCCTACGACACCTGCGGGAAGAAATGGGTTAGTATTATTCTAAGCCGACATATGCACAGCTATTATAAAAAAAATGCATTATTTTTATTCCTTGTCTTATTTTCTTACAATTGGCCTAGACCTCGCTTTTATAACATACCCTTTTTATATTATAAATCGATAAAGGACATCAAACTAAACAACTTTGCCCATGGAATGCCTATCTAAAATATTGTAATTTTCAAAATAAAATAATAATTAAAAATTGTCGTACCTAGTTCAAACTGAGAATGTATAGAATGAGAATCCTTGCTTCAGTGAAAATAAGAAATAAAAAAAAAACATTTGATCTATGGTGTAAACAAAAACATAACCTCTTTCGGTATTTTCCAGTTCAATCGCTCGCTTACCGGTTTATTTTCATGATATTATTTTTCAACGACGATCAATACAACTGGAAAATACAGAAAGAAGTTATATTTTTGTTTACAGAGCGAAAAGCATATATCAAATGTTTTTTTTTATTTTTTATTTTCACTGAAGCAAGGAATCTCATTGTATACATTCTCAGTTTGAACTAGGTACGACAATTTTTAATTATTATTATTTTTTGAAAATTAAAATATTTTAGATAGGCATTCCATGGGCAAAGTTGTTAAGTTTGATGTCCTTTATCGATTTATAATATAAAAAGGGTATGTTATAAAAGCGAGGTCTAGGCCAATTACAATGTCGCAGCCAACTGGTTAAACCAGCCAGCTGACGAAGCAGCTAGCCGCTTAATTAAACGCCGGCTCCTAGTAAAGGGCTAAACTTCAGTCAGCCATTTAGTTGAACACAACGTCCAACCACTTGGCTGAACGTTGTATTGCCGTCTGGTTATCTAGGGTGACTATGACTAAAATGTTTTTTCGTAGGTACTTCTTATGTCGGCAATACTTTGATTATATTCATTTAATACAATATTAACAATTGCATTTGTGCCATTTGCACAAAGCTTTGGCACAGTAACTAAAAGTACAAACAGGTACCGACTTATTCATAATGAACATTAATATAAAAATATAAAGTACTCTTATGTATTAATTTTAACTCTGAATTAATTTATTTATTGAAATTTCCATAATTTCAAACTTTGTTAAACAGTTATTCTACAAATTTTAACAGAAAAATAATGTAACTTCAGTTCAAACCAACGGGCTAACCATTCAATCAGCCGGGTGATTGGACGTTCGGTTACGACAATTCATTTTACTAGCGGGCTAGCCTTTTAACTAGGAGTCGGCGTTTAATTAAGCGGCTAGCTGCTTTGTCAGCTGGCTGATTTGTCCAGTTGGCTGCGACAACAATATCAGCACAGGATAACGGCAGGACAAATTAGTCTTATTGTAGGAATCGTAGTGAAATAAATAACTAGCGAATGAACTCAAGTCAAGTCAAGAAGCTACGATTATGCGACGATCGTAGCTTCACAAGTAATAAAATTACGTAAACAACTTACATAAGCTATTAATGAGCTTAACTTTTTGATGAAAACGCTAAATTGGTGAACGTTTATTCAACTAGTCCGTTCATTTAATACCCATCTCTAGTGTCTTTGATTTGATTTGATCATCTGTTTTGTTCTGTCTGTCTATGTCTACTTATACTGTCTATTTGTATTTGATATGTGATAGCAGGGGCTGGAAACTTCCATACATCCTCACTTTGTGATTTTTAACAGCGCCTCTATTGCAGTTCCACCTGAACTTATTAAAAAAGCGCGCCGTAATTTGCATATTCATCAATAGATGGCACTGTTGGTAATTCCTACATCGCGGTATGATTTCTTCTTTATTAGAGTATATAAACCTAAAATTTTACGAAATATTTTTATAAGGAAAATTACGAAAAACGGTAGGAATTTGTGTCTACTTCTTCGACATGTTTTGTTTTTTTTTGTTAATGTTATATATATTCTTAGCCATACACAGACAGTACATCGAAGTTAAGGCGCAATATACTTATAGATATATATATATATAGGTGATTAAATTGTAGCAGAAGTTCGGGTGGAATGCCTCGAGATGGCGATAAGTTTGCATTATAAACTAGGTGACATTAAAATCCAGCAAGTTGGCTCTCTATATCCAGTGTATTACTTTACTCTATGTGTGATAGTGATAGTCACAGATTACAATGATAGTGCATCGAATTGAAACTACAGGACTGTAGCTACTGAATTTTCTATAAATGTATATGAATTATTAAACTTTCATAGGATTATTAATTAGTTTCAATCTTTGTTTTGTGTTATACAGTTATAAATAAAATGAATATAAGTTAGAAATGAATAAAGTTTTACGATTCACAAACTTTTTGTTGACAAATATTTAACTTTCTGTGCTAAGTTTATTAATTAATAATTAATAGTAAAGTAACTTTTCAGACTTTACATGTTTTACTGTGGTGAAAGTTTTAATAAATAAAATAAATTATGGAAGAAAAATATATTCTTACTTTGGATGTTGGAACTACAACAATTCGATCTTTGATTTTTAATTCAAGGGCCGAAATAGTTGGAAAAGGAGATGATCAGGTGGGCTAGGTGCAATCAATTCATCTAAAAATAATTGCTTTAAGTTAAATATCACATTACCTTTCTTTATATTATTTTATCATTTATATTATCAGGTGTTTGTGGAATATCCAAAGCCAGGCTACTGTGAAATTGATCCGGAAGTGCTATGGTCTACAATTTTAAATGTGATCAATATCTCTATTAAAAGTAAGTTTTAAATTATATTTAAAATTTTATTCTTATTAATAATGCTTATTATATAATTGTTTTTTTGTTTGAATGTATTGTATTAATACAACATGGTATTTAATCTTGTTGATTTAAATATTGTTTAAAATATAATATTTCTGGTTACTCAAAAGGTATTACAAACATATTTTAGCACTTTTAAATAAATTAACTCCAGCATTAATAAATAAAATAAACCTTTGACTTCAAAGTAACAACCATAATATTTTTACAGACATGTTGAGATAATAAACATTTACTGTATGTTGAAAGATTGTCTTTGTTACTTTACTGGCCAAATATTACTTCAAAGAAATTTTTAAACGAGTAAATATTGATGCTCAAGTTCAATGTTTACCTTGTACCCATAAGGGTGGCACAGATACTAGTAACGGAAGCTAAAACTATTGGAAACATAAGGCAATACAATATACAATAAATGTTATAGGCGGTTAGCAGTGAAATAGCCACCTCTTTTGCATATTTTAGCATATGATACACAAAATTACATCATAAACATATTATTATTTGTAAAACACCTGTGTAAAACAGAGGTAGACTACTAGTAATATATATATTTCTCATAAATATCATCAAAAACTAAAGTATAAACATTGTTAGTCACCATATAAACATAGCCCTCAGCAGGAATTAAACCTGAAACCTCTGGATCAAGCAGCTTGTCCACATAAGACCATGGATGTCATCAATCATTGCCATATTATATTGTATATTGTCAATTTATTTATACTAAGTATTTGTTGAATAGATGCCAGTTTGACAGCGGGCCAAATGAGTGCGATGGGGATCTCAACGCAGAGAAGCACATTTATAACTTGGTCCAAGAAAACTGGCAAACCATTTCATAATTTCATCACATGGAAAGACTTGAGAGCTGACAAATTAGTGAAACAATGGAACCAATCATTTACATGGCGGGTAATATTTTTTTAAGTCTTGGAATTTCTAATATACAATGAGGACTAATGTATACTTATTTATAGAATTTAATAAAAGAAACAAAATCTTGAATTTTAATCTATATAAATTGTTAAAAAAAAATATTGATTTACTATATGAATTATGGTTTGGAAAACTTCTCATTCATGTGTAAAGTATTTTAGTTTACTAATAAAACAAATCTACATTCAGGATTATTGCTTAATAATTAAAAAAATATATCCATATCCATATCTTCTCGTCTAAAATTTACATTGTCTCAAGACCAAGGTGTTTAACCAATGTGTGTTGCCAGTCATGACATATGGTACAGAGACGTGGCCTTTAACAATGAGCCTCATCAGAAGACTCCAAGTCACTCAAAGAGCAATGGAGAGGGCTATGTTAGGAGTTTCACTATGTGATTGAATCCAAAATGAGGAGATCCGTAGAAGAACTGGGGTAACTGATATAGCCCAAAGAATTGCAAAACTCAAGTGGCAATGGGCAGGGCACATTGCAAGCAGAACTGACGACCGTTGGGGCTCGAAGGTTCTGGAGTGGCGGCCACGTACTGGACGACGCAGCCTGGGTAGGCCTCTCACAAGATGGACTGTCGATTTGGTGAAAATCGCGGGAAGCCGTTGGATGAGGGCGGCGCAGGACCGGTCGTTATAGAAATCTTTAGGGGAGGCCTATGTCCAGCAGTGGACGTCTATTGGCTGAATAATGATGATGATGAATTAAAAAAAAATGCTGAGGTAGCATACTTTGTCCCAGAAGGTTAAAAACATAAGCGCCATTTTTCTACAGATTTATATCTAGAATTGGCAGACTTCTACATATTTTTTCGGAATTGTATTATTAAAAGAGATAAATTCTATATACTGCTGCGTAGTGTTGGCTTAGAATAGCACTAACCCATTTCTTCCGGTGGGTGTACGTAAAAGGCGACTAACACCACGCAACTTCCAAAGGTGGCTGAGGAATGTCTCATTCCATAGGTCTTGCTACCCCTTCAAGGGATTTATAGCCGTGAGTATATGTATGTATGTACTTTGATTATTTAATCTATAAGAAAAAGATCGGGACTACCGTAATATTTATTTTATGTACTTTTATGAGTATAGTAGTCCTTACTGCAGTTGTCACCACCTTTGTATTCACAGTGAGCAACAGCATCATTACAAAAATTAAAATTTTTGGATATTCTGGAAGTTAGTTTTTTCTCTAAAATATAAACTAAATTAAATAATAAATATTTCTCTCTTTCTTTCTTTCTAAATTATGACTAGTATTCAAACTGTTGACCCTAAATTTTCATACAATTAAATGAAAAAAAGGAAATTATTCATACATAAATAAATATATCGCATATTATCATTATTAAATATATATTATTTAATAAAGCACCTATATTTTGTTGCAGATGTTTAAAGCTGGTGCTTACATTCTTTACTTGTTGTTACGGAGCAGTAGATTCAAAACTGGGAGCTCATTGAAACTGATGAACACGCAAGTAAGTATATATTTGTAATATTTTCACTTGTACAGCATAGTAAATCAGTTTATCAAGCAAAAATATTACTATCCAATTAGGTTCTGTGTTGATAATAATGATACAAAAATCAACCATTATTTTAATATCATTAACGAGATAAAAACGAGATCTGTGGCCAATGTGGAAGGTAATGCGGACCAAATAGAGAACATGCCCAAAAAGGCAGGAGTCCGAAATATGAAGAACAAAAGAGCACGTATGAAAATAATATGGATGTGAACGAAACCAGAAAGGTTTGCCAGGATCGTACAAAGTGGCGATCGATAGTCTCTGCCTACCCCAATGGGAACTAACGGCGTGAGTTTATATGTATGTAAATGATAAAAGAAATGAGTGCTAAGTACGAAAATGAGAATATTTAATTTAATATTATAATCTGTTCATTTCGCCCCTCCTAGATTCCGAACGAAATTATATGATATGATATGATTTATGTTCAATGACAAAACAAGAGCAGAAGTTTGAATATAGATAAAGCGAATGAAAGTAATGATAAGAGTTAGGATCCTAGTAAGTGGAGAAAGGTATTTTCTTGCAATATCTTTCGAAATAGTAAGCTTATAGATTTATACACATATACATATATATGTAACCGTGATAGCCCAGTGGGTAGAACACTCGGTTATCGTGCAAACGACTAGTGTTCAAATCCTGGGTCGGGGCCTACACCAATTTGTCTTTTTAAAGACATATGTGTGGTTAATTTATCATGGTTGTTAACGGTGACGGAAAACATCGTGAGGAAACCCACATGGCTGAGTTGTACTTAGTCATGTGACAGTGTATTCGTACAAAACGGCTATAGGCCTGCCCCCTATCACGTGAGTACACTGTCCATGCAAAACGTGGGTACTCTGAACACCAGGTGACAAAGTCACGTGATGTTCAGAAGTATTAGTACCTCTGCCAACCCCTTCGGGGATATTCGGCGTGAACGTTTATGATTATGATTATGATTATGACATATATATATATACTCACGGCCATAGATCTCAAAAAGGGGTAGCCAGAGCTTTAGAGCTAGAAACTCCTCAGCCACATTTGGCAGTTGATAGGGGAGAAGATGGTAGAAATAAAGTATAGTTGGTGATGGGTCTCTCTCCGAATCGCCCAAAAACCACTTAAAAGGCCCTTTAAACTTAGTTGCCTCTTACAACACCCGTGGGAAGAAAAGGGTAGTGACATTCTAAGCCGGCACTACACGGCATAGATGTCTATAATATGTATCTTTAATAACAATCAATCGATATCAACTAGAGACATACAAATGAGTTAATATTGATATTATTTCGCAGTTCTGGCATATGAAGATTAAAATGACTATAAATTATAGATGACTTGCCCAATCTTATCTTACGATATAAAATTGATTATTAGAAATGTTTTATAATTATTTGTTGTTTTCAACCTTAACCAATGGATAAAGCCGTAATCAACAGCGATTTGGGGCAGCGCTTAATCTTGTTTATTTATTTATATATGTATATTTATATATATATATTGTGTAAGTATGTATGTATAGTATATATATATATATACTATACATACATACTTATACTCACATCTATACATCCCAAGAAGTGATGTCTAGAGCTTTTCAATTGAAAGTCCTGAGTACTTTTTGAAGTTTAGTGGGAAATTGTGGTAGAATAAATGATGGATAATTGACTTAATAGGCCTCAAAACCCTGAGTAGCTTGTTATGACAACCGCGGGAAGAAATGTATTAGTGCTATTCTAAGCCAAAACAACATTGAGATACATTTAGTAAAATGATTTTATTTTGAAATAACAAATAAGAACCGTGATAGCCCAGTGGGTAGAACACTTGGTTATCGTGCAAGCGACTAGTGTTCGAATCCTGGGTCGGGCCTACACCAATTTGTCTTTTCTAAAGACATATGTGTGGTTAATTTATCATGGTTGTTAACGGTGAGGGAAAACATCGTGAGGAAACCCACATGGCTGAGTTGTACTTAGTCATGTGACAGTGTATTCGTACAAAACGGCGATAGGCCTGCCCCCTATCACGTGAGTACACTGTCCATGCAAAACGTGGGTACTCTGAACACCAGGTGACAAAGTCACGTGATGTTCAGAAGTATTAGTACCTCTGCCAACCCCTTCGGGGATATTCGGCGTGAACGTTTATGTTATGTTATGTTATGTAAATAAGAACTCTTTTTTGTGGTTGTCGTTTGAATTGACTAAGGGTTTGGGTCATTTTATGTAAATCTATTATATATAACCAGTGATACTTTATTTTTAAAAATTTTATATTTACTCATCTCCTAAAAACGGCTGATGAATCGTAAATTCCGAAGCTCTGGCTACCCCTTTTTGGTATTTAAAGCGAGATAATAATTAAGATTTACTTTCATAAATAATTGCAAATGGGAACTAATTTTTTGAGCTGTTATTTAATAATTCGAGATGTTATTATGATTAGTTGAAAAACATATTGAGCAGTTATTTAATTTAATGGCGGTTGAATAATTATTGCGACAGTAAAACATAGACAGTAATAAAAAATATATTAGTCGGTTATTTTATCACACAATGTCAATTCTAAAAATAATTGAGTAGTCCAATAATTAAATGCGCGGTAAAAATGATGCAATGAGCGGTTCGATAAATAGTTCGGCAGATCATAACGAGCGGTGACACCCGAACTCAAATTCATTATTGAAGAAAAGTTAGGTCACATTTAGTCACTGCAGACAAAGAAAAGTTAGGTCACATTTAGTTAGGTTAGGTTAGATTATGTATAAAACGAGCGAGCACCTAAATGCCTGATGCATGCCTATATGCATACTTGCTTGCTTGCAGCTTGCTTGCATGCTTGCTACATATAGGGGCCGCGGGGCGGGGTATACTACTTAATATCTATTAATCTCAATTATAGAATTGCTTAGAATGAGATTTCTTACCGACAAATTCCGATTTATTACTGCCCACGCATAACCGCTCGTTCAATAATTTTTACCGCCCATTTAATTATTTTCCTACTCAATTATATATTCACTGATCCATTTCATTATTTTTTATTACTCATTTTTGTTTACTTTACTGCTTAGTTTTAACTGCTGAATTAGTTATTAAACGTGCCATTTATAATTTTTAACTTACCAAAACCGCTATATACAACTGCCTCTTTAAATCAGTGCCATTGCAAATCCTGTTTTACTATCCGTAAATAGCAACAATATATCTTTAGTTTTGCAAAGTAATCCAGAGCAGTTCTTAATAGATATTTGCGCAGATACCAAAACTAACTAAAATTTAATTTAAGTCATATTTTTCTTTTGAACTTGCAATTTCTTTGAATGCAGCTTAATTAAATGAAGGATTTTCAAAAAAGCCTTTCCCAGTCCTAGTGATAGTTTGAAGACTCCCCTCTCCTCAGGCTCCTCCCCTTTCAGATTGGATCGTTTAGGTTTTGAAGAATAAATCTGATGTAACAATCACATACAAAAGAATGTATTCGTATTATGCCAGCACTAACTGAACAATTGACGCTTAGACCAATTGACCTCTAACCTGAGGTCGACGTTTTATTCTATTTCCAGCATCACTGGATCATAATTTCAAGTAAAGTTTCATGCATTTGTGTAAGAGAACAGTAGTGGTGCCACAATTGCAAAATAATTATAAAGCTACCTCTATATGAATACAGGGTAAGCCTGGATTTATATCTTTAGCGATCTACATACTAATACATCCATATAATCACGGCTATAAATCCCTTGAGGGGATAGCCAGAGCTAGGGAATTAGAAATTCCTCAGTTACTTTTGGAAGTTGCGTGGGGAAAAGATGATGAAATAGAGGTTGTTGGTGATGGGTCTCCAACCGCATCGCCCAAAAATCCCTTAAAAGCCCTAATACAGTTAGTCGCCTCTTAGGAAGGAAGAAATGGGGTAGTGCTCTTCTAAGCCGACACACACAGCACAGCAAATTTTAATTTAATTTAGCGATCAACACTAGTGATATATATTTTAATGAAGATAGTTGAGCTGCGCGTACTTCAGTTTGGTCACACAGTCTATAGAATACTTTCCGGCAGATATACTTCTCCACTGACGAGGTGCATATACTCATTCAAACGAGAACAGACGACAATCAGATACCATTTTCATCATAGCACTTCACACAGTTAAAATAAGGATAGTGCTATTTTAATTTTGATAGTAAAACAAGTTTTATATTTACACATACATACATAAATATTCTCACGCCGTTAGTTCCCATTGGGTAGGCAGAGACTATCGATCGCCACTTTGTACGATCCTGGCAAACCTCTCTGGCTTTGTTCACATTCATCAATCGTCTCATACATGCTCTTTTATTCTTCATACTTCGGACACCTGCCTTTTTGAGTACTTTCCTATTTGATCCAAATGTATCCTCCGAGGTCGTCCTCTACTAAGATTACCTTCCACATTGGCTCTATAGATCTCTTTCACCAATTTACTGTCATCCATCCTCTCTATATGCCCAAACCATCTCAACAATCCGTTTTCTATCTTTCTTACAAAATCATCTTTTACACCACACTTTTCACGAATCACATCATTCCTCACACGATCACATAACCTTACATTACAAACTTTTCTGAGGGATCTCATTTCTACTGCATTCACTCTGCTTTCATGCTTCTTCTGCCATACATATATTTACATATTTTTATTGAATCAGGTATCTCGGTAATGGGCATTAAATTGCGATAACCATACCTATTCATAGGGTCTCACTCATGCCTTAATATTACGTCACCCGCAAAAAATGATGTTTTTGTTTCAATGTAAATGCTTTTTGACGTTTACCTCCTCGGTCAGCTATTAAATCTACATCTTAAACTCATCATGAGAACAATGGATCGTTTTTTTTTCTATTGATATCAACAACGAAATAGACGAAGGTTGCAATGTTTAAAAAAGTATTTACCGTATTCATACACTTTTCGTGCTTCTTAACATACTTAGCTTAATAATATCTATGACTGTGGTTATTTTTACAATACATTAATTTAATTGCTGGTCAAAGGTCAACGTATGCAAAAGCGAAATTTCAATACGTTGTGTATGTAAGTAACGCGAAACCGTCGAATTTTGAAACCAGAGTTTTTTTGGGGCATTTGGTGTAAAACACCAGTTTTCTAAATAAACATAACATAACATAAACGTTCACGCCGTTCATTCCCGAAGGGGTTGGCAGAGGTACCAATACTTATGCACGACGTGACAGCGCCACCTAGTGTCCAAAGTAGGTAGCCACGTTTTGCATAGACAGTGTACTCACTTGATAGGGGGCAGGCCTATCGCCGTTCTGTACGATTACACTGTCACATGGCTTAGTAGGAGTCGGCCATGTGTGTTTCCTCACGATGTTTTCCCTCACCGTTAACAACCATGATAAATTAGCCACACTTAAGACTTTAGAAAAGACAAATTGGTGTAGGTCCGACCCGGGATTTGAACTCACGCCTGCCTGTTTACGGGCGGTTATTCTACCCATTGGACTATCATGTCATATCAAATTTATGTACTTGAATTTAAGTTAAAATTTAATTTTTTGTATTTTCTAAATATCTGTACAATTTGAAGTATGAAGAATAAAAGAGCATGTATAAAAATATTGATGGATGGAATTGAAGCTAGAGATTTGCAACGATGGTACAAAGTGGCCATCGATAGTCTCTGCCTACCCCAATGGGAATAAGTGGTGTGAGAGTATGTTTGTATTGAACAAATTAATCCACTTAGAAGAAAACGTAAATCATATAATTAATTTTTGTTGAGCGGAAACTCGAAATTGAATCTCGTAAGATCGAATTAACAGCCGTTACATGTATCTCACGTTTTTAAGCGTTCTAGGTCTAGTTTTCATACATAGGTTAGACAAGAGACATGATTCTTTTCATAAAGGCCGCCGGGCTGTGTCGGCGGGCCGGGGGGCTTAGTGTCTTGCGCTCTACTACCTTATTTATTATTTTATTTATTTCGTAAAAATAAATCGTTTCATCCACTGTCGTTGATGCGTTTGTCGAACTTGGCCTCTTACTGGAAATCCCTTATTCTATCCTCGTTTGGCTTAGGCGTCATATTTCCCTTTTGTGTCTTTGTTCTTCAATGAAGCATGACCAAAATATCACAGAAATATCTCACTTTTACGTTTTAATTGCGCAAATTTTTGTTTCCTTACCACATTTTTCTTCAACATTTTACAGCCTTAGTGACTTTAATCTTATATCTAACTAAGAATAACTTACTGGCTGTGTAATGTTCGCTTGCAATAGTTTATACTCACTACTCACCGTATGTATTTTGGGGTTTTAGATTGATAATTTGGGCAACGCGGTTTGAGAGTTTTGAAATGTTTTTCTACTCAAGTCGCAACAGTAGATAGCTAACATACATACACACATAAACTCACGGCTATAAATCCATAGAAGGGGTAGCCAGGGCTAGGGAATAAGAAATTCCTCAGCCACTTTTGGAAGTTAAGTGGGGAAAAGATGGTGATATAAAGGTTGTTGATGATGGGTCTCCAACCGCATCGCCTAAAAATCCCTCTAAAGCCCCAATACCCTTAGTCGCTTCTTACGTACACCCACCGGAAGAAATTGGGTAGAGCTATTCTAAGTTGACACTACACAGCTAAGGAATTTATAATTCTTAAACTCTGGCTATCTCTTAAGATATAGGTCATATAAAACTTAGAGTAAGTTTTCCGCACCACAAGCCATCAAAATGCACTTACTAACTTAGGGGATAACTGGTCTGTGTAATATGTATGTCTTTATTAGCCCATAGTGCAGGTCTTTTCTATAGTAGTTTGGAGATGGTGCGAATTCAGGAAGCACGGTGTTGTATCATCTTGTATTTATTTCTCGCTATATATCTCCCGTTTGCACTAATATTCTACTTCAGTTGCTACAGGCTATCGTGAATCGTCATTCATATAATTAAAAGCGCCACCGAATAAACTTATACTATTGTATCAATAGCATTTAATATATCAAAACTTCATCATTACATGTTATAATAATAAACGCCGCGCCCCAATTGAACCCAAAAATATAACTTTATCGCATTCCTTTTGCAGTGTTATCTTGGGTTTCTTCTATATTTATCTTTCGTTCGACTAATTAATCTTTTACAATAAACTTGTACAATTTACAATAGTTATATGCATATTACAAAGCGGCCCAAAAATCTACTTTACATATGTGTTTTTTATTCGTAAACTTATTCTTTTGAGGAAAAATTGTACTGCATCCTCTAAAATTACGACATTGCGAGGATTACTACTGCCAGTAACATTGAATACGGCAACGCGTGAAATGAAACCTTGATATATTATGCAACATTACATGTTCTTAATAGACTTTATTGCCTCATTAATTTTTCTGTACCTAAAATTTAAACACTAATATTTTAATCTGTTTTACCTTCAATATCATATTTCAAGAGTGAATTTAACTATAGAGCGATATGCGGCGCGGGTGATAGGATGATATGTATGATAGATACTTATAACCAAAGTCAGGGATTTGGAGCGCATGGAAAATATAACAGAATGTGTGATTTATTGCAAGAAAATGGAAACAGTCAAAGAGTTTGTAAATCTCCCAGATATACTATTATTTACCTACTATTAAACATGTATACATAATTTATTGACCTCTCCATTCAAAGGTTGTCTGGAAGAGATCGCTTTTAGTGATAAGACCGCCAATTGCACTTTTGTTATTTCATTCTGTGTATTTGTAAATGTTTCTCCATTTTTTGGTGTGCGATAAAGAGTTTTCTATTGTATACAATTTAATATTATATATGCTATTATTTACTTGAAATGGAAATTATGATGAAGACATTGAGAATGGGTAATGCGCTAAAAAAGATGTGAACCGCCTGATGTCGAGTTGTGCGGTACTTGAGAAGGTCCGAATGGCAATGCATGATACTGTTCTATTTCGATAACTCTGATGGCAGCAAATGTTGGATTAAGTTGGGTGTGGCAGAAGCATGAGAGAAGAGTGAATCCAGTAGTGATCTCTCATAACACAAAATAATGCAAAAAAGTCTCCTGAGCAAAGACCCTTAACACTCTTTAACATCCTGTAACCTTTTTTCTGAAGGATTATCCTATAGAGTGTTTTTAATCCGCGTAACCTAACTTAGTTAATCCATGCGTCAATTAGCTGGGGTTTTGTTCTTTTAACCTTTTACGTAAAATGTTTAATGTACCTCATCATCACTATCATCAGCCTATAAACGGCTACTGCTGAACATAGGCTTCCCTCAAAGATCTCGACAACAATGGCCGGCTGCCATCATTTATTGGCTTCCCACAACTTTCGAGCCCCAACGGCCGTCAGTTCTGCGTATAATTTGCCCTGCCCATTGCCACTTTAGTTTTGCAACTTAATATAAAATGCAGGTGTCCGAAGTTTGAAGAATAAATGAGTATGTATGAGAAGATTGATCAATGTGAACGAAGCTAGAGAGGTTAACCGGGATATGTATATATATGTATGTATGCTTTTATCATATCAATATATTATTTACAGTCGACAGTCCGCTTCCTGTGGGCCTTGCAGAACAACGCGCAGCTGAAGACTGCAGTGCAGGAGGGCGATGCGATGTTTGGCACGCTGGACACGTGGCTTTTGCATCGACTTACAGGTGAATTGTTTACTCTTAGTTTGCAATTGAGAGATATGCAGGTGTCAAGTAAGACAAAAACGCTTTTTAAATATGTAAAGAGAATAATTTTTTTTTATCTATCTGCATACTAAAGAATATAAATTCCAAAAGCTAAACGTTTGAGCTTCAAAATTAGAAATTATTTTTGATAATGTGTCGGAAATAAAAAACATTTAAATAGACTAGAAAAAATACAACGGTTATTAATTGTATATATATCAACACTAACACTGAACTATATAAAACAAAATTTGAATGTTTTTGTTCATGAAAACCTTGTGTGGGGATTATGACTAATAAATAAAGGTAAGAAAAATTTCAACAACAAAGGATAGAAGAATTTCGCGCTGGTAGCCATTGACACGGTAGCTCAATTGTCAGAGCGACGACGACGGGGCGTTTACCCGAGGTCGCGGGTTCGATTCCCGCCTGTGTCGAAATTTTTCTTTCCTTTATTTATTAGTGTATAAAACAAGTAAGAAAGTGCCAATTCTTTTTATCCTTTGTATAACCAAGTTGAAAATTTACACTTCATATAGTGTGGACTCTGGCCAAAAAGTAATGAAACAACCGCGTTCTAAGATTCGCAGACGCATCTGACGCATACGTGCTTGTGTGATTGTGATAAGACAAGCTAGGGTTGGCGCCACTTTGATATAATCGTATCGCGTTCGAATGCTGTAAACTCAAAATATTTCCATACGTAGCATCCTTGGCAATTCGGTAACTATATAGCCACTGAATTTGGGCGGGGCTTTTTCAGAAGGGGGCACGGAGCGACCATAGTCCATTCCATATGCAATGCAGTATTTCACTATGTTTACAACTTGAAAAATCAAAAAATATGTCAATATAGGACTCAGATTGAATAAGAATATTCAAGTCTAGGTTATTTGATGAGTCACAGTCACAACTGTTGAAGCTGCTGTTTTAAGCATTGCATTTTTAAATATTTTTTAACCGACTTCAAAGAAAGGATCTCTTAATTCGACACGTATTTTTATTTTTTTTATGTTTGTACACCGATTACTTCGCCATTTATGAACCGATTTTGATCTTTTTTTTAAATGAAAAGAAGATACTCCCGGAATGGTAGCATGATGAGGATATCAGGGTCTGATGATGGGATCCTGGAGAAATTAAGGGGAACCCTCAAATTTTATAGGCACATGTACCGCGTTTTACATATTTTCTGAAGTGATATTGGCAATTGCTTCTGGAAATCATAATATTATGCTGCTGAGCTAATGATGGAAGGTGTAGGTCTTCAATCACTATGCCTATGTGGAAATAGTTCTTTCAACATTCTATATAGATTTATACTCCTCTTCGTAGCTTTTATGCAGAGAAGTACAGGTTCACTAAACATTTCTTTTGTTATGTTATTGTTACCGAGAAAGCACCATGAGACCAGGATCTGATGATGGCACCCAGGAAATCGAGGGGACTGTCGAAACTCACAATCATGTGACAGTTTATTTGTTCAAAACGCCGATAGGCCTGCCCTGTATCACGTGAGAACACTGTCCAAGTAAATCGTGGGTACTCTGAACAACAGGTGACAATGTCACGTGATGTTCAGAAGTATTAGTACCTCTGCTAACTCCTTCGTGGATATTCGGCGTGAATGTTTGAGCCAAGATGTAGAATTGTAGACCATCGCCTTTCGAGGGATTTCAAGAACAATGTAAAGTTATATATGGTTGAGCCTATTTAATACTGTGCAATTTGCCAAAATCTTCAATTCGTACAATAATAGAAACACCGAAAATACGAAGAATAATACAGTAACCGTCGCTTCCTCATGTGAGAGGCATCTTTGCCAGGGTCTACCCATCTCTAAAACTCGTGAAATAAAATATTTTTTAACAAAAAGAAATCCGACTTCATAGTTGAAAAATTAACCGAAAAAAAACAATCAAGTACTAAAACGTAAGAAATAAGTTTTTTTATTAAATATGAGTACTGTGATTAATACCTAAGGAATTTCTTTATTCCACACGCGTCAGTTCAACCTACCTAAATATTAAAATGCTCTTAAATTATTTTTTGAGTCGGTTCCAGTCAAACAAAACTAAATTCACCCTACTATCTATCTCTGACTATTACAATCTTAACAATATATATATCTATCGCCTACCATACCATGTAGGTATCCTAAATTATACATGTATATGAAGTGCGAAATACACACTTGTTATCAATTATCACGCAGGCTGGCACCGACACACAAATAAATTTAAGAGAATTTTAAGATTTAGGTAGGTTGAACTGACGCGTGTGGAATAAAGAAATTCCTAAGGTATTAATCACAGTACTCATATTATAAAAAAACTTATTTCTTACTTTTTAGTACTTGATTGTTTATTTTCGGTTAATTTTTCAACTATGAAGTCGGTTTTTAGGGTTCCGTAGCCAAATGGCAAAAACGGGACCCTTATAGATTCGTCATGTCTGTCTGTCTGTCCGTCCGTCCGTCCGTCCGTATGTCACAGCCAGTTTATTACGAAACTATAAGAACTACATTTATTATTTGTGCGTATTTGTATTCTGTAAACCGCATTAAGATTTTAAAATAAAATCTGAAAAAAAACCAAAATTTTTAGGGTTCCCCATACATAGAACTGAAACTCAATTTTTTTTTTCATCAAACCTATACGTGTGGGGTATCTATCAAAAGGTATTTGAAAATGATGTTGAGGTTTCTTATATCATTTTTTTCAAAACTGAATAGTTTGCGCGAGAGACTTTTCCAAAGTGGTAAAATGTGTGTCCCCCCCCCGTAACTTCTAAAATATGGGCATGATAAAACTGAAAAAAATATATGATGTGTATTACTATACAAACTACTAACGAAAATTGGTTTGAATGAGATCTAGCCAGTAGTTCTATTTTTAAACGTCATAAATCAAATTACTTACCTAATTTATTAATTTCACTGAAATATATAACAATAATTTTACTATCACAGGCCTTACGCATAAAACGTGAACCATTGATGATTATTACGTTATTTTACCTTATATTTATATAGTAGATAACATGTCAATAAAACTTACAACGAACTACAAAAACTTGTATATTACTATGTTACCTACCTGCTGCTAGTGCTGCTACGGAACCCTTCATTAGCGAGTCCATCTCGCTCTTGTTTTTTATGAAGTATGAATTACTTACTAAGTACGCTTCTAAGCTGGACGTGATTTATTCTTTTTATATTTTATTTAATTGATCAGTCGGCGATAGGCCTGCCCCCTATCACGTGAGTACACTGTCTAAGCAAAACGTGGGTACTTTCTCTGGAAACTAGATGGCGCTTGCCATGTGAGTTCAGGAGTATTGGTACCTCTGCCAACCCCTTCGGGGATAAAACGGCGTGAACGTTTATGTTATGTTATGTTAATTGATCAGTCGTGCTTTTTTATTTTACGCATAAATGGTCTGTAAAACCGTTTTGTTTCATAACATTTATTATTCTATAAAGCTTTTCTATTCAATTCCTTACTAACGCCACAAATCAACGCAGGGGGTAAAATCCACATGACGGACGTATCATCGGCATCAGCGACTGGTTTCTTCGACCCATTCACGATGCAATGGGCCAGCTGGGCCGTGGCTTTGTTCCGTCTGCCCACCGCTACCCTGCCAGAGGTAGTAGATACCGCTGGAGACCATTTTGGAGCCACGGATCCTAAGCTGTGGGGTCACGCTATACCTATAATTGCGTCGGTGAGTGATTTTTAGTTAGTTTATTTAGTTCAAATGATTTTAAGTGCGTTATTATAGCTTTGTTCCGTCTAGCCAACATGCCCTGCTAGCTGTGGGGACATTTAAAAACCTATTATTGCGATTGCAAGTTTTTAGCGGCTTGAACAAGTTTCCAAGCTCGATATTCTAGTTTTGTTCCGTCTGCCCATTCATTCATTCACAATATGATCCACACAGATAATTGGCAAACCCAGCAATTAGTATGCTTGAATTTAATAAAAACAATCAAAACATGCAATAAATAGAATATCATGTCCTGACATATTAAATTTATTTATAAGAACTATTTAATTGTTATAATATGTAAACAAGAGCTATGCTTATAGATAGTGATACCCACGGATCATTAAAATTAAATTTTATATCATGAAATAGAATACGATACCCTTCGTGGATGAAAAATAACGTGACTTTCGTTTGATGAAAATTTCTTAAAAATTATTACAACCAGCAAACTTACAAACTAAACAAGTGTATTAGTGATAAAAGTATAGTAGTGAATTGACTAGGGATATTCTTATATTGAATATTAGATAAGAAAACCCGCGACCTCCGGGCCCCGCTAATCGCATACTTAATCACTGTCAATTTGTCTGTATTCAAACTTTAATATAGTTTAATATGTAAAAGAAACTAAACCGGTTTCTCAGATGAATCACCAACCCTTCCGTAACATAAACTTAAACCATACGTTGACGTGATGACGACATCTGACGACGTCCGTGGCCGCGTGGATAGGTGACTAGCTTCTCGGTCCGGAGGTTGCGGGTTCGATCCCAGCAACATTTATACATACATACATAACAAACAAAAAACGAAAACAAAATTCATTTATTTACCATAAAAGTGCACAATACAACTTACAAATCTTTTAATATAATATTCGTTATGTTGCTGCAAAATAACATTACCATTGGTCTCCACACTAGGCGAACCTGTATCGCGGAGGCCGGATTTTTTTCCTACACATACATATACTCACGGCTATAATTCCCTAGAAGGGGTAGCCAGAGCCAAGGAATTATAAATACCTCAGCCACTTTTGGAAGTTGAGTGGGGAAAAGGTGGTAAAATAAAGGTTTTTGGTGATAGGTCTCCAACCGCATCGCCCAAAAATCCAATAAAAAGCCCCGATACCCTTAGTCGCCTCTTACGACACCCGTGAGTAGAAAGGGGTAGCGACATTCTAAGCCGGCACTACACGGCAAAAAATCATATTTTACTAATAAATTTTATCCCGAAAAAAAAATTATTAATAAATTATTGATTCTTAGTCTTGGATGTTATATATGTTTATTATATAATATTAAGTATATCGTTGAGTTAGTATGCCATAATACAAGTTTACTTAGCTTGAGGCTAGCTAAATTTGTGCATAATATGTCCATAATCCGCATATTATTTATATTTATTTATATATACTTCTAAACGCAACAATTACAGAAGTTGGATTCGTGACTGATTACCTACAAAAAGTGGGTTCATTAAACGATGAATTTTCATGGCATGTTTAGAGAAATTAGAATTTCTGCCGAGCCTTCGGGAATATTCCGCATAAATCCATTCCTTACGGTTTGATTAGAATGTATAAATGTGTTAAATTTTCTGTACAATTATAATGTACTTACAAACCTGTTTGAATGAACAGTAACTGCCTATTCCTATCGGTATGTGAAAGGTTCCCATTACCATCAATTAAAAAATTTATAACTTGTGTCCCTGTATAGAAAATATAGAGCGATACATTGTGATACTTTTATTTAATTACCGTCTTATTTTGTTATTTATCTCTACGCAGTGTAAAGTTGGTTTGCAATAACATTACCCTATGTCTTACTGTGGGTGCCATACAATGCCACCAAAAATACGTCCCGTGAATGCAGGTCTTTTGCGATCACCAACTGGATCGCAAGTTGCAAGATCGTTACTGTCATTTCTTTATCTATGAAACCTTATGAATTTATTGATAAGACAATCTACAATCTGAAAAATAGCGAAGCAATCCATGGTTACATAAAAGCCGTAGTCAGAAAGCTGCCTAAGTAATCATTCGGCGTTGCAGTTGTATCTTTATGTCTATTTCTTTATTTCTATTTGCTCTATAGCCGAAAATATACCTTATAGTCTTAAATAACAGATCGAAAACGTTCTGATAAGGCGGGTGTCCGAAGTGAGAAAACTAAAAAAGCATATAAGGGAAGAATAATAAATGTCAGGGAAGCAAGAGATATTTGTCAAGATAGTGCAAAGTGGCGATCGATAGTCTTTGCCTACCCCAACAAGACTAATGGGCGTGAGTATAATTAAATTTTAAATACATAAAACCATATTAAAACCCCGAATTCCAACCCAGATGGCCGACCAAACATCGGCGATGTGGGGCGCCTGCTGTTTCGAAGTCGGCGACGTAAAACTGACTATGGGCACGGGCACATTCATAGATGTGAACACTGGAAAGAAACAGCATGCCAGTGCTTCAGGATTGTACCCGGTGGTGGCGTGGCGGGTTGGCAAGGATTTGGTGTATTCAGCTGAGGCTTCGAATAATGATACTGCCACTATTGTTAAGTGGGCGCAGAAACTTGGTGAGTTTTTTCTTGATTGAATGTCTAATAGTATAGTATAGGCTAATATTGGCTCAGGATACACTAGGGCTACGTAGCTTTTTACCCTCCTGCGAGTGTATTACTAACTAGTAAGTATGTATGTACTTGTATTAGTGTGTCGCCCCCATCTATTCTGCGTAGAATTATTTTTTACCTATGACGTTTAGTTTGGAAAATGCATGCAACCTAGTCAGGATTGTACCCTGTAGTGGCTTGGAGGCGTCCAATAATGATACTGCCACTATTGTTAAGTGGGCGCAGAAACTTGGAGAGTTTATTTATATATGACGTGAACTTTATATTCTAACTAATTATCTTTTATAGTCGAGTAATGCCGACTAAGGATATGACTAATTATTTTCCCATGACTGTCTTATGACTACCTATTTTACGTTATATTGGTTATGGTTTTTGACTGTCTAGAAAAATCTATGTATGTATGTGCATGTTTGCAGCCCGTAGCTGCGTTGCGTAGACAATATTTTTTTCATTTATGTTTGTAAAATTCATGCCAGCTAGTTAGGATTGTACCCGGTGGTGGCTTGGAGGGTCGGTAAGGATTTGGTGTATTCGGCAGAGGCTTCCAAAAATTATACTACCACTGCCACTAGTATATTGTGGTTTAAAATAGCCCTCTCTTTCATACTTACAAAGTACGAGTATCGTATGC
This sequence comes from Bedellia somnulentella, assembly GCA_963576735.1. Classification (NCBI taxonomy): domain Eukaryota; kingdom Metazoa; phylum Arthropoda; class Insecta; order Lepidoptera; family Bedelliidae; genus Bedellia; species Bedellia somnulentella. Next base: position 7,235,824 of record OY755189.1, on the reverse strand, counting down.
ATTCATCTCATTTATACCGACGCACTCGCGATATAATTGTGACAGTGTTAGGGGTCCAGAAGGGCAAGCACGAGCCGTGTTTAAACTAGTTATCGCGTGGGTCTTACAAGCGAACAGGAGATTTGGGTATATTGCTTTTTAAGTGATTGATGGATGATGCGATAGAAATTGTTCCTCAAAGCCTTCGTACCCCTTTTAGGAAGTTATAGGAGTTAAAATATAAATGTAGATTAGTTTCCTACTGAATTTCAATGAATTGGTAGTCTGGACTTAACCATTAACCGAGCATAGCAATGATTAAAGTTTAATTGTGTTTTACCGCTATTCCAAAGAAATGAAATCTAATTTATGGTGATGACTGTTTTACCATTGTCATATTATGGTTTGACATTTTATTTGCAATTGCTGACGTAGATTCTGTTAAACTCGAAAAGATGGGCTATCTCACGGATCACACGTAATAAAGGGAGACATAAAACTAGTTAGTGCTGTGTAGTGTCGGCTTAGAATAGCACTACCCTATTTCTTCCGGTGGGTGTACGTAAGAGGCGACTAACGGTATTGGGGCTTTTAAGGGATTTTTGGGCAATGAGGTTGGAGACCCATCACCAACAACCTTTATTTTACCATCTTTTCCCCACTAAACTTTCCAAAAGTGGCTGAGGAATTTCAAATTCCTTAGCTCTGGCTACCCCATTTAGGGATTTATAACCGTGAGTATATATATAAAACTAGTTCTATCTATATATTCGCCAGGGCGGTACTCAGCTGCCCGGCACACATAAACTCATGGTGAAGCCGTGATATTAATTTTTCATTTTGAACTTCATTTTGAAATAAAACAAAATGTTTAATCAGAGATTTATTGTTTTCTTGTTTTTAAGTAGAAAAGTCATTCTTTATGTAATTTAATAAAAGGACTGAATATTCAAATAATAGAACGAGTTTTTCTAAAGGTCAACGATTCATATAAAAAGTGTTACAAGTTCAAATCTCGTGAGTGCCCCACGAATAATTTGTGTTCCAAATTGAATTATTTATTCGAGTTTCATCGAATAATTTAATTCATGTTGAAGTCAAGTTATGCTAACAAGTAAACGGGAGACATATTTATGTAACAGAACGTTAAAATGATTGATTTCATAGTTTATGTACCTTCACATATGCTTATGACAGTTTTTGGCTGATTAGTTTGCAATAAATACCTTTCTTAAATAAGAAGAAGAAGCTCAGTTATGGTGTACTCTCTCAGAGTCAGTCTCTGCGAATTCCTCTTTATTAAATTGTATACTTAGAGCACTATGAGTTAATGTATTGTGTAATTTTATTAGTAAGCGTTTAAATTAAACCGTTCCTTTGCAAAAACTAACTCAGACTTGTTTTTAACAAAACCAGCAAAATATAAACTGTCTTTAAACACCGTAAACATAATCATAAAACAACAATATATCATAAAACTTAATCGTAAACGAGTTACAAAGGTATCTCATATTTTATGTACTGTCAGTAACTAAATGAACTTAACAGGCAGATCCATCGTTTCACGCTTCGTCATACTCGCTTGCTGGCTCGTAATATTAACTGGACTTATATGTATGTAAATATTAGTGTATGGCTGAGTTGTACTTAGTCATGTGACAGTGTATTCGTACAAAACGGCGATAGGCCTGCCCCCTATCACGTGAGTACACTGTCTATGCAAAACGTGGGTACTCTGAACACCAGGTAACAAAGTCACGTGATGTTCAGAAGTATTAGTACCTCTGTCAACCCGTTCGGGGATATTCGGCGTGAACGTTTATGTTATGTTATGTTATTAGTGTATTGAATAAAGTTTATACAGAAGATGAAACCTTATAAAGAAGTAGTTAAATTAATATATTTTATTGTTCTTTTAACACTTCTTTCAATATTTGATGTAGAGAATAAATAGGTAGCTGATTAGTGGTTATCAAATTTCTATTTCTACTACTCTTTCGTGAATGAGCTGAAGCTAGAGAGGTTTACCAAGATCGTACTAAGTTGCTATCGATAGTTTCTGCCTACCCCGATGGGCACTAATGGCGTGAGTATATGTATGTTATTATGTTTGTATGTAAACTAATTATAGAATTGAATAATTATCCTTAATAAAATGAAACCCTTATAGAAAGTAGTGTTGCGTTGGAGTTTTAGGTTTGTTAGTAAGAATATATTTTTTTAATTATTGTTTATTCCCTTCGCTACTTTTCCGCTACCAAAAAAACATTACAAAAACATATCTCGTTTAAGCCTTTGTAAAATGTCTGTGAAACCGTTTAATTTATTATTTAATTAAATTATACAAACATTTCACAAAACAGCACTGAATAATTAATTATTTCGATAAAGATGTTTGTAATAAATAGACAACAACAAATAAACTAGTTTATCCGATAGTTCGCAGTTGTTGTGGAAGATTGTTCGGTAAGGGCAGAACCGGTCGTATCGTAAAACCTGGTAGAGTTTGATAAATTTGACCTCGAAAATCTTATAGGAATCAGAAACAAGACGAACAGAATTGAAGTGGCTAATTCGAAACATACAAGTATATACTCTCTTATCCGACATTGTATAAAATATTTGATGCAGAAACAGCACATAAGTTATGTTAAGTTCAGGGAAGACGGAAAGATTCAATCTATAGTTTCCCCTTTGGACATAGGGGTGATATTATAAATAAATTGATAACTAATTCGCGTAAAATATTTAATTATAGGTTATCTTTTTATCTCTCCTTTTTTGTACATAGTCTAATCTTAAGTTAATGTATATAAGCTTAGTTAGTTTAAGTTAATTCTAATTATAAAAAAAAGCAAATAAAAAAAAAAAAAAAATGTATAACTATATTCGATCTGTAATGTTCTCTCTTTTTTTGTCGTGCATATATTACAAGTGAATGTTGTGTGCAGTTGTAACTGGAACTTAGACTAGGAATGTTCATGTTGTAATTAGATTTAATATATGTTTTTAGTTTAAGTTCTGTAATTGTACCTAAATAAATAAATAAAATAAATAAATAAAAAAATAAACTGATTCATAAAAATATCCATTTTATTAAACCATTGAATTCGTGGTTATTATTTAATAGACTTTTTAATTAAGGGCCAGTTTCACCACTCACAGATAAACTCTCTGATAGGCTATTCGGCACTTATCTGCCGGATAAACAACAAGTTTCGGTTTCACAGGTCTCAGATAGTTATATCTTGCAGATAAACACCCTGGTATCTTATCAGTCACATCAAGTGGCTGTTAAATTCTTATCCGGCAGATAAGAAACTTTTTTCACATTTTTTTCATAATTTACCGCCACTTGTAGACGGTAAATTATGAAACTGCTTTACCAATGTTCAAATTGTAATAAGAAGTGCTCTAACATGGACATTTGAATTTTTGGAATAATTTTTAATATATATTTTTGGCCTCTGCAAGAGACACCATTAAGTCCGTTTCTTCCTGAGTGAAATTAACATTCCTTCCACGTTTTTTTCCATAGTAAATTATAAAAACGAAACTCAAACACAGCAAAAAATCAAAACAAAGTTGAACAAACAAACACTTCACTCGGTTGCCCAACAGCATTTGCGTTGCGTTTCGAGATTCCATTTCTCACGAAAGCTCTTAAATCGTAATTCATAATTGTGTTACATATACACGGTAACAAACATTTAAAAGCATTTTTCTAAATAAAAAACATTGTTTCTGATTGTATTTTTAATAAAACTGTTGGTTTTATGACAATTCAAAATGTTTTTAATAAGACTTAATTTACAAATATTAAAACTAAACGCATAAAAGCGACGTTGCCGTCTTGTTTATTCTTATCTGGCAGGTAAATTTAACTAACGGGTAATTTATTTGATAGATAGATGGTGAAACTTACAAAATATATCAGCCACTTTTATTCATCAGATAACGTGATGTGTCAGATAACTATCTAAAACTTTATCTGTTAGTGGTGAAACTGGCCCTAAACCTTCAAATTAAATAAATATACTCAGTGCTCGGATCAAGGAAACCACCTCTATCTATGTGACTTTTAGACTTAGTCTAAGTCTTTATTATTTAAATAAAATTTTGCTTGTCCTCACTGGTGACTTGTCATTCTTTTATCTCTATATAATACTTCTCTTTATACTTAACAAATTACTGCTGTCAGGTATTTCACAAAAAACAGTATGATTTATTCGATTGCGTAAGCATTTGAGTTTTTATGAAGTTCAATATAATTTTAATAGTTAACTGGTTTTTGGTCTCTCCAGTCTGACGTATATCTGATTAAAATTCCTGCGTGTTTACATTTTCGCTGGTAAACAACCGAAAATTCTAGTATCAGTAAAAGTAGATAGCTTCGAAAAAACACAGTAATAACTTTGGGAACCTGATTTCATAGATCTGTTTATTAAATAGGTGATTATTTCTTGCCAACTTTTTTTTCTATGATGCCAAACCTTGACTTACACTCACTTAGTTGTTAACTTTCTAGGTCTTAAATTATCATGTTAGTCGGAGGATTATAATTTAGTTTTGATGTACTAACGTTGTTACGATTTATTACGTTATATTATTTTTTGTGAAGTACAGCTTATAGATGTCTTAGGATTGTGACTTTCCACGCGCTCTGGTTTCAATGTCTCCTTGATTATTCAAAGAACATATTAACAAAAACTATGTTCATAAGTTGAATTCGTCGCAGTAGTGTCTGGATTCCTATGTAATTTACATAACATAACATATACTCACGGCTATAAATCCCTAGAAAGGGTAGCCAGAGCTAAGGAATTAGAAAATCCTCAGCCACTTTTGGAAATGTGAGTGGGGAAGATGGTAAAAGTAAAGGGTGTTGGTGATGGGTCTCCAACCGCATCGCCCAAAAATTCCTTAAAAGCCCCAATACCGTTAGTCGCCTCTTACGTACACCCATCGGTAGAAACGGGATAATGCTATTCTAAGCTGACACTACACGGCATCTCATCGTCGTAATTTACGTAAATAAATAAATGATTTTTGTTTAATCTCTGTAGATCCTTTTTTAATACGAAGTTGCTACTGATTGTTGGTAATCGATGAAAACAAATATTTCTAATTAAAGACATAATTAAATAATTAGTTCTATACTTTCACTATTAAAATTCATATACTTTACACGGATATTATAATATATTCTATGGTAGAACACAAATATAATATTTTAATGTTATCTTAGTAGATTTCAATTTACTTGTTTACACGTAAAACTTGATTTTGTGGTATTTGATATCAAATCTGAAAGGCCAGCATTTTAATCGGACAAGATAGTTTTGTAGCATAACATTTGCAATCATAACCGTAATCAATATAAACAATTTTGAGCATGTGACGACACAACGTAAATTATTTCAAATTCAAATATTGTTACGAAGTAATAGGCACCAAATGATGGAAATATTTACATACATACACATACATACATATTCTCACGCCGTTAGTTCCCGAAATACTTACGAAATGGTACTGACTGAAAATCAGTGTTGGGAGTCAAACGATTCACAATGTTATGCTGAGTCAGTACCAATTCGCTGTTGCAGTGGCGCAAAGTACTTCGAATAAGTGTTAATTAGTTTGTTTTTGTTAAGTTGTTTGTTTTCCTCTCTTTTTCATATTTATTATTGTGTTAGTTTTAAGTTATTTTAATAGTTATTATTACTTTTTGTTTGTATGTTTTTTGTGCCACACATGGCGAATAAACGTCTTTCTTTCTTTCTTTAAATATAGTTAAGGAAATATTTAATTTTCTTAAAATGCTATAATAATACATTATAATTATTTTGTGCTTAATTTATCCCACTGCTGGGCAAAGGCCTCTTTTCCCCTCCTCAACTCTTCACGCACCGGAGCTATCTCCCACCAGTTATTTGTGTGATTACTCCATCGCTTCTTGGGTCGGCCACGTCCCCGTTTCGCATTTGGGATCCAAAGTCTGGCCCATCGATTGGGTTGCATACTGCTTCTATTTAGCTGCCTTTTTTGGTTCTGGAGCGTATCTCAGTATTTCAGTATTTCTGACTCGATCCACCAAACGTACATACACATTTTAAAATCTAAGGTTATTTTTTTGCAGGTCCATGACAAACCAAGAGTAATGAACTACTTTAATGATTTTAGATAAAGAGAATATTTTGCGTTACCAATAATAATCTTGTGGGAGTCATGTTAGAGCGCACACTACTGCGGACTCAAACGCACATAGCAGCGTCTCACTCATATTCCTACATCGCGGAGTGTAAATGTTTTTCGAGTTAAGCATAGATACAAATTATAAGTTGGTACAAGGCAGGGTGTACTGGCCAGTATATCTTTGCTGTTTCCACAGTGGTGACCCCTCGATAAGAACACACGCTTCCTTCTACTAAATTTCTCGATCTACCCGCAACTTCTATTCCTCGCTTACCTCACCACACCATTCATTCAGCAGAGCATCTACAGGCATGCAATCACCGGCCTCACTGCTCACACTGAATTTGGTAATTGGTAATAGGTACCTCCTAGCTTTGATATCGTCGTATCGACTAGGAGGGGAGTACTGTGGGAGTCATGTTAGAGCGCACACTACTGCGGACTCAAACGCACATAGCAGCGTCTCACTCATATTCCTACATCGCGGAGTGTAAATGTTTTTCGAGTTAAGCATAGATACAAATTATAAGTTGGTACACAGCAGGGTGTACTGGCCAGTATATCTTTGCTGTTTCCACAATCTCATTAGGACTTGCAATTTTTTTTCATTGTATAACACTTAAAAAATGCATACTTGTAACTGATTGAACTAGTACACTTAATCATATTTTATATTTATTTTTCATGGTCGAGGCATACAGGAAATAATTTGTATAATAGGCATGATCTTGACTCGTGTGTTTTATATTTTAACGAGACTTTTCAAGTTGGCTTTAATATAAGTATGTACACGTTACACGTTATTAGGTCCAAAGATCATATGTTTTTAAGATGATTACAGATATGAAGTTATATAAGTGGAAGAAAGACAAGTACTCTGAATATATACACATACTCACGGCTATTAATCCCAAAAAGGGGTAGCCAAGGTTTCAGAGCTAGAAACTCCTTAGCCACATTTGGAAGTTGATAGGGGATAAGATGGTAGAAATAAAGTATCTTAGGTGATGGTTCTCCAACCGCATCGCTCAAAAACCAATTAAAAAGCCTCATACCCTTAGTCGCCTCTTACGACACCCGTGGCGAGTGACTAGAAAGGCGTAGTGACATTTAAAGCCGGCACTACGCGACAATCTACTACGAATACCGGGTGACAAAATGTCACATGATGTTCAGAAATGTTGGTATCTCTGCCATGGAATATGAATATATGGTACTTTGCAAAATAATGTAAAACATAAAATAAACTATGGGAAGCATTTTTGTCAAATCATACAAAATACAATACTTCGAAAAACAAAACACGTAACATAACATAACATATAACATAAACGTCCACGCCGTTTATCCCCGAAGGGGTTGGCAGAGGTACCAATACTTCTGAACTCACATGGCAGTGCCATCTAGTGTCCAGGAGAAGGTACCCACGTTTTGCTTAGACAGTGTACTCACGTGATAGGGGGCAGGCCTATCGCCGTTTTGTACGAATACACTGTCACATGACTAAGTACAACTCAGCCATGTGGGTTTCCTCACGATGTTTTCCCTCACCGTTAACAACCATGATAAATTAACCACACATATGACTTTGGAAAAAACAAATTGGTGTAGGCCCGACCTAGGATTGGAACTCACGCCCTTCTGTTTTCGGGCGGGTGTTCTACCCACTGCACTATCATGTCGTCTAAACAAAACACATATAAACAATAATTTAACTAAACTAGCTCCACATTCGTTTGATCGCGTTTACGTTTGATAGTGCAGAAAATATTTAATTAATATACAATTATATCGTTAGTCAAAACTATTGCTTATCCCTTACTCAGTTATCACTTATCACCATACATCGGGGTTTTTGGTGCGGGAATGATTTAAGAAAGAGTAGAGATAAACAGATAGGATAGTCTAAAAAAGTATCATATTATGCCTAATGAATACCTACCTCTCTGCGACAGTTTGCATATATATGCGAGTGTATATGCGACAGCTCATAATATACACTCTATTAAATAATGAAAAAAAACAAATATATATTTATATAACTTTGAAGTTTTAGTAGTTGTCACGGTGTTCAGAATAAACTATTAATATTTTTTCTATATTTGGAACGGTTAATCTGCGACGTCTTGCTGTAAATATCCATTTCAACGTGAATACAGAATGATGAATACAGATTATGTCATAAATATTTTATTATTATGTATCTTTAACATTATTAAAAAAAAATGTTCATTTCATACACACATATATATTTAAATATAAATATATATATATAATATCATTATTTAGTTTATTATGTATATGTGTAATCTATAATCTTAAGTACCATAAATGGTATATCATAGTTAAATGTAATCGCTTCGCTTCCGCAATATTATCGCTTGCAGTGTAAAACTTTCCTGGTACCTCGCGATACAGGTTTTGCCTAGTGCGAGGACCGTTAGTTAACTTTATGAAGCATTGTTCCTACCCTCGAATAAAAATAATTTAATTTAGTAATGTGAATATAGTTTTATAATAATTTGATTGTAATTTAATGTCTTTTTTTTGTTCATTATTTCAGAACAAAAAAAAGAATAAAGAATAAAGTTGAGCTTTGGAAGTGACATACATACTTTTCCGTTAGTTAACTTTATGAAGCATTGTTCCTACCCTCGAATAAAAATAGTTTAATTTAGTAATGTGAATATAATTTTATAATAACTTAATAATGTGATTGTAATTTAATGCTTTTTGTTAATTATGTCAGAACAATAAAGAATATTTGAACGTACTGAACGATCTTTCCACATCGGCAGTTGTAATTGGTGCATATTTAAATTTTTTGAAGGAATCTATTGTTGCACGCAAAGTTGGTGAACGCAGTTCTATTTCTTTGCCTTGTAATAATTCGTTTATAGTTTTTAGTGTACTATAGCCAGAATTCTTTTCTAAAACTAACTTCAGGTTATTAAAAATACGTTTTCCTTTTACGCTCAAGTTTAATTTGGAAATATCTTGATAGGTTTTATGAACAATTTTTAGACTATCGCTGATGGGCAGACTTGCATTCTGTTTTAAGACAATACCTACTCTTTGGCTAATGTCAACCATTCCCGCACCGAAAACCCCGACATATGCTTATCACACTAGATGGCACATTCATTTACAATAAAATTAATTTAAATTCCATTATTTGCAAACCAGAATTTTAAATATATACATATACATACATTGATGCACGACTATAAGTCCCAAAATTTATTCCCAGAATTATATATTTTTTAGCTTCTTTTGGTAGTGAAGTTAAGGATGGTTGGCGATGTGTCAGCCACATCGCCCAAAAATGACTCTCGCGGCAAGAAACGTGTTGTGTGTGTACTTTTCTAACCTGACACTACAGAGCTTGTAAATCATTGTGTAGAAGATTGTTACGTTATTAAACGCTATTAAGGGATAAATTTTACAAAGTAAATTATTCTTCCAAAACTCCCTGTAACATCTCCAGTAAAACTCTCAGCAACAAAAAAATATTGTTTCTTTCATATGTTTCAGGGTTATTTGAAAGACCAGAAGATTCGGCAGATATTGCTAACTCGGTACCTGATTCTGATGGCGTGTGTTTCATACCAGCATTTAGTGGGCTTGGGGTAAGTTCAATTCACTAAATCATTTATATAACGTCTTCAAACCGCGAGAGTTTAAAAAATGTTTTGTGTATAGATCAGTCGGGACTCATGAGTCGCAGAATTCGTTTTAGCGTTCTCTATGATCTCTACAACCCTTACTATTTATTTGTTTTTGATTTGTTGGTTTGTTGCTGGCCTCTGCATCTTAATCTTGACGTTTTGTGTGTCGCTGAAGCTGAGGGCCGCTGTAACGGATAAAATGTATGTGCATCTAAGCTAAATCAGATCGATATAAAAAAGGAGTCCTAACGAATGACCAAGCGGTTGTCTTATGTTTGTGTCACAAAGTGCCATGTTCGAGTCTCTCGAGAAGCCCTATGCCAAAAGTAGATCCTAATTCTTTCAGTCAGAGGCCTCACACGGACAAAAACATACCACTCGAGACAGAAACCTCACGGGTGAAGTCAAAGAATCTTAAATTTAAACCTTCGTTGCCACTGGCTAATGCCTCTCGAAGTCATGATAGTGTACTGAAAGACTTAAGGCTTCCGCTTGGTCACTGGTCAGGATTTTTCCTCTATCTATCCTATCAGGTACACACACCTTTAGCCACTCACGAACGTGGAGCCTCACAGGTCGCAGGGCCAGTTAAACTTAACAGTACGGAAAAAGGCGTCCGATCAGTGCAAAAGAGATGGACATAACGTCGTTCCAACGATCAGTTAATAACGATCTTACTATGAGTACTTACATACATACATATACTCACGCCATTAGTTCCCATTAGGGTAGGCAGAGACTATCGATCGCCACTTCGTGCGTCATTAAATTACATATTGTTTTACTCAGCCTTTATTAAAGTATCTGAAAAAGCTTTACTTGTGTTCTATACTTAAAGAAATGCACTAAAGAATTATATGTATTGTCCGCTTAGAATAGCTATCAAGAATTTCTGCCCGCGTTTTTCATATGAGTCGACTTCGGGTTTTATGCCATAAAAGTTGGAAACTGGCTGGAGACCTGTTGCCAACCATTGCTTATTTTACAAAATTAACTTCTAAAAGTGATTGAGAGATTTCTTATTCTCTGGCTACCCCTTTTTTAATGTACATGCTAATTTTCTCTACCCCCGAACCCAGGCCCCGTACATGGACGCCACAGCAGCCTCAGGATTCATAGGAATGAACCCGACGACCACCAAAGCGCATTTAGTTCGCGCATTGCTCGAGTCACTCGCTTTCCGGACGGCGCAGATCATACGGTGCGCTAGAATTGAGACCAACTTCGATTTTCATACTGTTCGGTAAGTATTATTTGTTTATTAAATTACCATGTAATTTTAGCTATTTAGGAAGATGTGACAGAATGCGTGATTGCGATTGATGGTAAGGATGTGGAACAGGTGAAGGAGTTTGTATATCTGGGAAGTTTGTTTACAAGGGATGGAAAATGTGATGAAGATATTGAAGGAAGAGTGAAAAAGGGCAATGCGGTAAATGGAGCAATGAATAGCCTAATGACCTGTCAATCGGTGTCTGAAAAGGCCCGAATGGCTGTGCATGATGCTGTTCTTGTTCCTTCGCGAGAAATAGTGTTATTCGTGAAAAGTGTGGTGTGAAAGATGATATTGTAAGAAAGATAGAAAAAAGAATGTTGAGATGGTTTGGGCACATAGAGAGGATGGATGATAGAAAATTGGTAAAAGGGATCTATAGAGCTAGTGTGGATGGTAATATTAGTAGAGGACGACCGCGGAGAACACACTTGGACCAAATTGAGAGTGTGCTCAAAAAGGCTGGCGTCCTAAGCATTAGGAATAAAAGAGCATGTATGAAAAGATTGATGGATGTAAACGAAGCTAGAGAGGTTTGTCAGGATCGTATGAAGTGGCGATCAATAGTCTCTGCCTACCCTAATGGGAACTGATGGCGTGAATATATGTATGTATGGTATGTTTAGCTATTTAGTCATTTTAACTTAGTACAGGGTTCGAATAGAAATAAAAGATTTGTTTAAGTGGGTGTTGAAGATGCGACAAAGGTATCGGGTATTTTAAAGTGATTGTTGGTTGATTCGGCTGTAGACCTTTTCCTTCCGTCTTATATTTAATATCTTATAACCACTCTACATCCAAAAACGGCCCAAATTTTGGATTTAAAACTTTGAAGATATGAATTATGTTTGTAACTTTATCATTCAAAAGTTATCTGGACAACATCGCTTTTGCTTATTATTCTTACATATGTATTTATATATTAAACCAATATATATTATTATTCCAATATATCCTATTAATATTATAAATGTGAAAGTTTAGATGTTTGGATGTTTCTCTGTATTTGAGGCAAAAAGGCTCCTCAAGTACATAATGTGTATGAATGAAATTTGGCAGAATGCTAGATAATGACCCAAATTATAACATAGGATACTTTTTATCCCGGAACATACATACATACATACATATACTCACGGCTATATTTCCCTAGAAGGGGTAACCAGAGCTAAGGAATTATAAATTCCTCAGCCACTTTTGGAAGTTGAGTGGGGACAAGATGGTAAAAATAAAGGATTTTGGTGATGGGTCTCCAACCGCATCGCCCAAAAATCCAATAAAAAGCCCCAATACTCTTAGTTGCCTCTTGCGACACCCGTGGGTAGAAAGGGGTGGCGACATTCTAAGCCGGCACTACACGGCAAAAAATCATATTTTAACGACAAATTTTATCCCGAAAAAAATTATTAATAAAATATTCACGCCTGATTGAAAGAAAACGTCTTAAGCTTTGTCATAAGCAAATTTGACAGTACGAAGTTTGTCGGGTCAGCAATATAGATATTTTCTATTCTTCTAATCTAAATTAAATGTTTTTGTACTGTAATAAGCAATGATGCTATTGAGGTTTTCAATAATCGCGAGTAATGTGGCTGAAAACCCATCAGCAATTTTCTTTTATTTTATCATTTTTGACCCACTTCTTTTAATGCGTGACTTTGGAATCCAAATTTTCAACTGCCCTCGAGTAGCAGTATATAAGTATTAGCACTCTTAATAAGCATTTAATTTTTATTGAAGTTAGACATATTAAACAGCCATTGTAATTTTCAATATTCCAGCCTAGACGGGGGTGTTTCAAACAACGACTTCATAGCGCAGCTCATAGCAGACCTCACAGGATTGAGACTGGAGCGACCGGTCAGCGTCGAAATGTCCTCTTTAGGATGCGCTCATATTATTGGAATACATTTAGGTAAGGTTTTAGATTAGTTATAGATTATAGGATTATATGATATTAGTTATAGATTATGGATGATAGGCCTGCTCGCTATAACTTGATTGCACTGTTCAAGCAAAACGTGGATACTCGGAACACCCGGTGACATAAGTGGTTTTTGGGCGATGCGGTTGGAGACCTATCACCAACGATACTTTATTTCTACCATCTTGTCCCCTTTCGACTTCCAAATGTGGCTGAGGAGTTTCTAGCACTCCAGCTCCGGCTACCCCTTTTTGAAGGGGGGATTTATGACCGTAAGTATATGTATGTATGAATCATATATGTAAAATTTTACTTTTACTATTCTGTGCAATAGTTTTATATTTTATTGTATAAAAAATATACATTTCATATCCCATCATAGATGTACTAGAAACGTTAGATAGGTTATTTGCGAGGAAACCGCCGCTTACGAGTGGCACTGATTGCGGCAGTTGTACGCACGCACAGCTCTAGAAATATGTCCAAACAACACACCAAGAAATACAGCGTGTTAGTTTGACGGCGATTGTTACTTCAATATTAATTCGTATATTAAAGTTTAATGCTTAATATCCACCATATGAAATAAACAAAAAGATTAAAATCGCTTTAGCAGAAAAACTTACTTTCTCCATCAGATGGAAAACTGTGGTTATCTACACTAGCCTAGCGCACACACTCCTACCCGTATAATGTCTCACCCACACACAGAGAACAGCGGGCGCGTCATGTGACCATCTAGTCTTGCGCACACTTGCTCGTGACCGTATAAACCGCACTATGACAGCAATGCTAAATTTTTTTGAATTTCGCGGCTATGTTTGATTTTTCTTTGAACTTATTGCAGCGCCTGGTGAGGCTGTGGTCTTAGTCGCCTCGTATTTCAATCCAGTATTAAATATGCGGTAGTGTAATTCAAACATTTACAAGTAAAAAGATTGATGGATGTAAACAAAGCTAGAGAGGTTTGCCAGGATCGTACGAAGTGGCGATCGATAGTCTCTGCCTACCCCAATGGGAACTAATGGCGTGAGAATATGTATGTAATAAATCTATCTCTATTAATTAACACCGACGATTATAACAAAACTGTCGTCCTAAATAACCAGCTACCGCTATTTTTGTTTTACTTTACATCTCTGCCTCCCCAAAGGGTAGTAACGGCGTGAGTATGTATGTAATGTATGTACTTCATGAGCGTAAGATAATAAAGTTAAAAACAAATAGAGACCCTCGAAACGATGCATTTACGTGGCATAAAATAAAGTGCGCAAGAGTTACCTATTCATTCATTAACCGACATCGAAATTGGAGGAGTTCTTGGTGTTTACTAAACTCTCTCGGGGCTAAAGGGCTCTAAACGGGTGTATCTGTACTCTATCACAGTTAACTATAGAATACGAATAAAAATAACTCACCCCGTTTTGATTGGCAGTGGCAGATCCGGGCTATCACCTTTATTTGCGCAAAACGCAGAACATTTTGAGAATTAACATTATAAAACACCAACACTGAACTTTGCTGGTTCGTGTACGCCACATTTACTCAACACAATCACAACACAAGATACTAAAACTGAACTCACACTCCGAAAATTAATGCGAAAAATCAAAGTGACATCCAATCATAAGCGACACAAACACAATGAGCTACAAAGAAACAACTAACTTAGTACTAATACTGTTCCTTTGATAAAATGCCGACAAGCCCGCCCGACTTGATACGTATGCAGATTTTGAATTTCGCGGCGATCGATGTTTACGAATTATGAATTATTCTCTGAACATACTGCCGCATTCCAACGCAGTATTAACTATAGGGTAGTGTTATTCAAATTTATCACGACAAATAATAACATGTAAAAAATAAGAAGATATTAGAAGCTAAGTTCGATTGATTACTTTACTGGCCTTGATTTGATTTGGCCGCCGGTTAAGGGTCACGGCGGGTCGCAGCTGTCAGCTGAGTTGCCCGCCTTGTCATCGCGTTTCACGCACACATTGAGCGTGTTGGTGTCAATAGTACTACTTTCTTAGTGCAAATTTTAACAAAATTTGAAAAAAAATAAGTGTGTTTTTTTTCAACGAATTCTGCCTCTATACGTGATAATTAATCATACTTTTCATTGAAAACAGTCGTTACAATTACACCCTGTATATTTGAAATGTAAGCGAGATAGCACATCTCATAGCAAGCGCTAAGTGCTAAGCATAAAAGAGATAAACATATTTTCTCTGCACCGACGTGAAATATGACCTTAAGACGACCGCTTGACAAAGAATAATTTAGATCAGATGCATGGAATTTCTATTTAAACAGGAATGCGCACTGGTGTCTTTAAGTGTCCTGAACAAGGATGACTAACTAGTTAACTATGTCTCGTTTTAAGTAGGGTGACTTTCTGTTGGAAAATATAATTTTACCGATTACCAAAGTTAATTAAATTAAGTTGCTGTGTAGTGTCGGCTTAGAATAGCACTACCCAATTTCTTCCGGTGGGTGTACGTAAAAGGCTACTAACGGTATTGGGGCTTTTTAAGGGACTTTTGGGCGATGCGGTTGGAGACCTTTATTTTACCATCTTTTCCCCACGCAACTTCCAAAAGTGGCTGAGGAATTTCTAATTCCTTAGCTCTGGCTACCCCTTCTAGGGATTTATAGCCTTGAATATATATATGTATATGTATGTACCAAAGTTAATAAATTATTTATCTAAGTTGATAGAAGATGATAATAATTAAAACAAATTTTTAGAAAGGAATAGTTAGTAACCTGCATTTTATATATTCCCGATAAATAAGTTTAAACTTGTTTTTCTTTGAACATAATCTTGACTGGCAACCACGCAAGCGGGACACACTCCTCTAGTGCAAAAGATTATACGCTTTATTGCAAGGTAATAAATTGCACTATTGTGTACCATATTTTTGTTAGTGCGCGATTTCTCCTGTTTAGTTAGTACCTTTATGATCAGATGCGACACAATCACTTATCTGAGAGCGGTTGGAGTAAAAAAGTTGAAAATAAAAAAAAGGGTTTTGTAAAAAAATATATATGAAAAAAAAGTATATAATTTAGTGCTTAATTACTAAATTACCTATATTTTACAATCACTGAATTAACATAAACCTGGCTATTTTAGAAAGTATCAGTAAATCAATATGTTTTAAAAAGCTTTTACTAATACTTTGTTATCAACAATATATAATAGCAATGTATGTGTGGAAAAGGCAACTTGGTTACTAGACTGACTTCATCCCCATACTATATAAAGATAAAATTACTTCGAAAAAAGGCAGTGCAGTTTTTTTAATAAGATTCTTTCTTTCCGTGATCTCTATTTATCATCATCCTTAAAATGCAAAGATCAAATTTTACTTGAATTATTTGATTGCCAATCGTCTTCCTTTCTTTGTTTGCGAACAATTTCCAACCATTTTATTCTTTGTATTTCATTCAATGAGAACCTAAAATAGTATTTATTATAAAGTATATTTAGAACCTTCGCATCTAAAATAATAATAACTTTAACACTATCCACCGGTATTTACTATAGGAGAGACACTTATAAAAATGATAAAGAAAGAAAATAGATATTAGTGACATACAAAAAACATATTACTTACAAAAACAAATAAAAAGTACTATAAAGGAGTGTACACGTAACCTCTTTAATACGAATGACCCATCTGGACACTTTGATTACTTTAGTATTTGAACACGCACAATACTTTTTCTATTTTATGATAACTTACACCTAATTTATTATAAATTATAATTAAAACGTCGAAAATTTATAATACTTACGAATGGTAAGTAATCCCGTCACTTTTAGTGGTTTTTCTACTATAGTTTGTGCAAAATCTCATCACACACGACGGCATTCTCGATTATTTTGATAAACAAACGCGCCAAATCAAGTGAACGATCGCGACGGCAGCTAGTGTGTGACTAAAGTTGATTGAGCCATTTAGCCTGTTTTGGAAGTGCCACTTATGAGCGTGCATGACTTACCTACGGTTTTTTTAGTACATCTTTGCATTCCATAATTATTCTACTCTACATCTATGCAATCTACCATAAATTATAAATGGCAAATAATATTTTCCAGGTATTTGGAAATCAAAAGACGAGCTGAAATCCCTGCGCAACATAGCCCGCGTGTTCACGCCTCGTGCTCATGTCAGGAAAGCGTACGAAAGCACCTTTACGCTGTGGGAGTCAGCGGTCGAGCGCCTTTGCGGTTGGTACGAAGATAGAGACCTACATTCCACCTCTAGTTCTAGCGCTAAATGTGCTGACGGGAGCGAAATTACTGATAAAATTCATACTAAATAGCAATGGCTTTTTATTGAAGTTTTAATTGTTTTATGCTTGCCAATATACAGGTGATATTTGACTTGCCAATCCTATTGGATTATAATTGTTTGGATAGTTAGTAAAGGTTTTTATTATAGAGTTTAAGGTTATGTTGGTAATGGATTTTAGCGATATTTAGATGTTTTAATTGATCTATTATTATCTTTATTAATTTAGCTATTGGATCCTTTTTTGGGACACAATAATAAATTATTTGAGGGTTTAAGCAAAAAAATATAAAATTTTATTAATAATATCTTTTTATGAAACGTTGATAAAGAATCATTCCTTGATGATATGCTCAATAATAAATTGTTACATATGTAAAATTGAAATAAAAATACTCAATATCACACAAAATTTACAACACAAGACTTAAAAACGTGTGGTATACTCTTGCAGTTATACTCTTAGTAAAATAGTAAAAAAGTTATTAAAAATAATCAAAAGTGACCCATGTGTGAGAATGATCCCGATACGATCTTAAAAAAAGTGGTTTGCACCATTTATTGTATATTGTATTATGTTACCACTTGCCCATTGTTGTTTTTGTAAATGTAACGATCCAGTATCTTAACTATATATATTTACCAAAGTTACCCTACCCTTATCATCACCAAAAGACTAAGGAAATTTATATCAGAAAATTTATCATTATAAATGGTTCTATTAAATTTGCGGATATGTGTTCAAAACAGCTAAAGCTTATCCTGAATGTCTTGCAATTAATTTAAATAAAATTAAATCATCACGTAAACGGGTACGGTAAAAGGTAGAAAGAATAGTTTTACATAAAGTAATAAATAAAATGCTATAAATTATATTATATCAGATAATAGATATACGTAGGTAAGTGAATAAGCAATCAAAAGACATGACAATATTAGAGCTGTGAATAGTGCTGTAATAAGAAAAACATTTTTTAATTATTAAAATAAGGAATAATTTTGTTTATCTTGTTTATTTTTTGCAGTTTTTTGTAATACTAAGTCAACTTAAGGTTATATATTAATATTGTCTCAAAAAATCGTTTAACCGAATCGTTTTACGTGTTCCTAATGGTTCATGACACGAAACTGCAAGTTATAAATTCGAAGATATATTTGACATCTCTTGTGCAAACATAACACTGTGTATTTGCTCAATGTATATTTTTAATAATTCATTGTGCTATTGTATGTATTTTTTATCTCTCATATGCATGTACATCGTGATGACAGCAATAATGTGAAAGTAATAGCTAGCTGCCATTGATATGTGACAACACATAGCTTTAAAACTAGCCATAAATAATAATGATACCAATGATCATATCATGTAGATTTTGTACTTGCCATAATGAATCGGTGATATTTTATGTAATAATAGTATATAGTATTTGCTATGCAATAATAGTAGTATGTTATAGACTTACTGTCGCTCTTGTGCAATAGCAATAGAAATACCTTTCCTGAACTAAATACGTCTTCAAAATTTATTAATATTTATGATAATGTATCCCGAATTTATAGCACTGTACTTTACGCAACTTTGCTAAATAGTAGATAATACTCCTAAAAAAGCTGTGTTCTCGATGAGCTGTATTTGTAAAAGTGGCCATTCTAAGTGAATTGAAATATAAAAAAAACACACAAGATAACAACCTAACAATTATTTCAGGATTTACAAGACCAGCTTAAAAAATAGAAGACATATTCAAATTGCCTCCTTATTAGAAAATCAATTACAAGTTGCTATCCACAAAATTCTATATAATCAATTAAATCCTTTCCGGGAACGTACGACATAAAATAATTGAAAGAACACGTCTTACCAAACTAATTATAGTAAGTGCTATATGAATTGAGTCGTGAGGTCAGTTGAGAAAAAAGATGCACAGCGCGCCGTTGCCGTTAAGTGAAAGTGAGATAGACATAATAATAATAATAATAAACACTTTATTGCATACAAATACACAACACACAAAAAGTATTTAAAAATTACAAAACAGTCAATGTACACAAAGGCGGACTTATCGCCTTAACGCGATTTCTTCCAGTCAACCTTTATGGTGAGGAACAAATGAATAACTCTTTAATTTAAATAAGACATAGGTAAATGATATGGACCAACGACTCAGTTTATAACGCGGCTACTATAGTTCTATTGGCTCAATAATTATAATTTGCCTTAAATTTTTTGTGACTTGAAAGTTATAACTTTCTTGGATTTTTGTTTTATACAGATAGCTTATTTTTCAGTTACCTCGATTGTGCAATAAAGTTTATATATTTACCATGATAATGATAAGTAATAAAAAATCTTTTTACATTTAATCTTTTATTTCTATATTTTACTATCATAACTTAAAAAAATATGATGATTCAATAAATTATCATACACTGTCTATGTGCTTAAGCGCAGATTAGTTTAGTTCAAGCGTGGAAAGAGCAAAGATATATTGGCTGGTGCACCTCACTGTGTACTAAATTATTATATGTATTTGTACTTAGAATGCGTTATTTTATGCGATGTATGATATGAGAGAGACACAGCTACAGTACTGTCCGAGTGAGTCTGGTGACACTTGATGTGCGGACTAAAGACGTTTCCCCAGCCCAAGCGTTAAACAAATTTGCGCCGTTGAATCAGTATAAAATTTTGCTCATTTATAGTTTGTATACAGAAGGAGTGCATATCGTTACTTTTTTATCATGAGGCCGTAGTCCAACTGAGCTAGACTATTGTTTTAATCTTTTTATTCATGAAAACCTCATGTGGGGATTATTACTAATATATAAAGAATAAATAAAGGAAAGAAAAATTTCTCGACACACGCAGGAATCGAACCCGCGCCCTCGGGTATACGCCCCCGTCGCTCTGCCATCTCTTGCGTATCTCAGACCAACTACCTATAGACAGATAACGCGCGTGGCACCCTATATGTCTCTCCTTCGCACAATCGGTGTTGACACAAAAACAGTTTTGCCTCGCTTGTGGTAATTTGGTAAGGCTTTTCTCATGCTTTGAATAACAACAAAGATATAATGTTACCGAACATATATGGCAAATATCCTCAAATAATAAGTTTATAAATAGATAAATTATGAGCAAATAATAAACTAAAATACAACACATACCTACTAACAATGACTAATCAATAAATAGACAACAATCACCAGATTTTTGTGTTTTCCTCCCAACGAGTACCACCTAAATCTGTACCATGGCTACTCGGTGGGAATAAATACGTAGTTTAAAAATCATTCCAATAGGGTAATAGATCAATAATATTTTTGTAAAAATAAAACTACTCTTTAAATCAAATATTCATTATAATTTAATACACGTTACCTTAGTCAAATTCAACATAGTTTAAATCAACAATCAAAGTTACTGTCTTTTAAACAATATTTTTTTAGTTCCGAATACTTTCCTTGTTCATAGTAATTATCCTATTCACATGATGAATTCTTACTTCTATAGGATTATTGAGATTTTGAAGTGGGCAACATCGTTGTTTTTTGTTGTTGAAGGTTATGTTTAGAATTAAATCAAAAACACAGGTAAAACGTATAAATAACTGCATATTGTCTATTGTAAATCTAATAAGGTTCATAAACTGTAAATATATTCCGAGTTTTCTTTCATACGCCACTGCGAAGTGATTCATCTTTGGCTTTTTACTCGCTTCCATAATTGCAGCCCAAAACTTTTTATTTACCTATTTTTAAACCATGATCACATAAACAAGGTCTCTGCTTTAAACAAGCTAACTTTCTACGAGTCCAAAATATGATTTGTTTCACGTATTTGCACAATATTATCTAATATATCGATGAAGTAAACAAAGCGTTTATTTATTTCTCTAACAAGATTGTGGCAAACTGTCCAAAGTGACAGAATCGAAAAACAGGTTACACCGTAAGGGACAAAAAATCACAGTACTAGCTCTTTCTATCTTTAGGAGTTTTATAATTAGCTATCCTTTTCTTGCTGGTCGTGACGTATTCTCTATCTCTCTAGTTGTATATGCTCTAAGTTTGGTATTGATTAAATTAGCATTTATTACAAGAGCTATGTCTATGTATGGTTGGATGATGATGATGGTAATGGTATACCCACAAACTATATAGAGATTTTGGTATACCAGTGAACATTACCGTCATCCAACGGCAACTTACATAATAAATTACGTTCACTTTTATCATTTAATAGCGCCTCCTCCGGACGGTTTTTTTTCGTTGAGAGGTCAAATAATTGGATACATTCTTTCTATATACTAAAGAATAGAGTATACATCACTAAAAGTTAATTAAGTGCAGGGATGAACTGATAACTAGAAACACAATTACATAGTTCATCTACCGCCCCAAGGCTCAAAGATAGTCTTGTGCATATTTTTTTGTGTGTGGTTTCGTCAGGCAGGTTGGGCATCAAAACCTAAGCATAAGTATTTAAATTTTTATGCATATGTGTTGATTTCGTATATCTAGAATCATTATTTTTAATTTTTAAAGATTAGCTTCAAGCAAAATAATTTGACCTTCAGCATGTTTATTATATTGATTTCACCATCAAAGGGTTGTCAAGAAGAGATGAGACCACTTTAAGTGATAATTCTATTCTATAAAAGGCAAAACTGGCGGACTGACATAGAATCAACGTACTGCCGACTCTACTATTACCCAGAAAATTCAGATTTTGTCCAGGGTTGTCTTTTATAATGGAGGTGAGTACTACTCAGATACTCTAACACTACGGGGATGATAGAGGGGTGCGAAGTTAATATGTAACTTTTTAAGACATATGACTTCGAAGTTTCAAAATCGTTATATAGATTTTCGGTTAGACTTTTTAATGATTAAGGCAAAAAAATCAGGGGTTGCTGTGTTGTATGAAAAGTTTCTCAATTCTGTACCTAAAAACTGGAAATTTAGTGTAGGTGTTCCTTTTATGGCGTAAATAAGCACTTTAATAGTAGTTTCAGGAATTCATACTGTAAATATATGGTTACTATTAAATTGGGGTTTGAAGTTTATATTTATTGTTTATGTGTTCCCGGATCACATGTGTGGTTAATTTATCATGGTTATTAACGGCGAGGGAAAATATCGTGAGTAAACCCACATGGTGTGTTTGTACAAAACGGCGATCGGCCTGCCCCCTAAGTAAAATGGAGGTATAATTTTTGGATGATTCGATGTTGGTACTCAATCATACCTGAACTACAGAAACTATAGGTTTTATGACTCGCAGATGAAGTTTCGCGGGTCAACTGGTGTAAAATACATATGATTATTTTCATGAGGAAGGGGTGGGGGGGAAACGATCTTTTTTTTTTTAATGTGTTTACAACAGCACTTAATTTTAAATTGTAATTTCAAAATTAAGTGCTGTTGACTGTGCTTACAAAAGTTTCTAAATTATTGCATTATAAATTTGCTCTCACTCGCGACCCTTTTTCGGTGAACATGTATCTCAAGCAAGAAAATGACAAGAGAAACACCACATCCTAAGTACAAGAAAGCAAAGGCTATTCTCAGGTCTGAAAGAAGTATAGGACTTTTTGGTCTGGCTGTAGCGGTGGTGGTCGTTGTCCGCGCATCATCTGATACACCGAGTGCTCGCTGCGTCCATATATAGTACATTTTTATCAAGCCAGACTCCATCAGACGAACCAGAAATATTTCGAGATCTTCTTTAAATAGGAAATCTGTAAGACATTTTGAAGATAGAGTTTTTATGATAGGACTGTTAGTTGATTTTTGTAAAAGTTGGTTGGGCGATGTGGTTGTAGACCCATCACCAACCGCATCGCCCTTCACCATCTTTTCCCCACGCAACTTCCAAAAGTGGCTGAGGAATTTTTAATTCCCTAGCTCTGGCTACCCCTTCAAGGGATTTATAGCCGTGAGTATATGTATGTATGTTAGAACCACATCGCACAAAAAATCCTAAATGCCCTAATACCAAGCTGTCTCATAATCATAAGACTCCCGCAGTTCGAAATGGGTTAGCTTTACTCTAAGGTGGCAGTATTTGAACGTTTGTGTCACTTTAAGATAAAGGAGGAGGAATTGCATATTCCGACCTCTGGCTACCAATCAGTCACCCTAATATTGGTTGATACAAAAATAATGCATGTGTCGTAAGAGGCGACTAAGGGTATGGGGCTTTTTAAAATGGTTTTTGGGAGATGCGGTGTGGAACCTATCACCAACGAAACTTTAATTATAACATCTTGTCCCCTATCAACTTCCAAATGTGGCTGAGAAGTTTCCAGCTCTGAAGCATTGGCCCTTTTTGGGATTTATGGCTTTATGTATTTATGTATGTATGCTAAACCTACCTTTAGCAGTGATATAAGAAATATAGTAGCAACGTAGGCATTCGTCAACTATTGTGAACATTTTTTCATCACTAGAATTTTGATAATATTTTCTGATTTCTAAAATGACATCGGATTTTCTCTTTAACGTACCCGTATTGGGTGTATTTAGGATTATATCGAGCCCATTTCCATCTTTCACCTTTTTTGGAACTATATTTTCTAATATGATCTTTTTCTGAACTTGATTAACAGATGGTACAATGTATGAAATTATTGCAGGGCTGGTAAATATTTTCATTTGCAAATCGTTCAACTCTTGGAGAGTCTTTATTTCAGGGTAATGTTTTCTTGTTGTATAAACAGCATTGAAATAACTCTGAAACAAAATTGAATTTAGTATTAGAAAATGACTTACATATATATTAAGACAATAAATATAATATAATACCTGCTGATATGCTATAAATAAAATAGAGCTTAAAAGGCATATAGACTTTAGGTGAAAACATCTTTTGATAAATGTGATACCGCACAACGATGTTAACATAAAATTGACTGAATGGAAAGTTGCCGCATTCATATTTCGGACTGAAGTTTTGCTGGAGTTTGTTGATACTTGAAGCCACCAAGACATCACGCCTAACATTAAAAATGTAGTAGCCAGAATCAACAAAGTGTTCATTTGAAAGACATGAAACAACGATATCCAAAGTGGTTTTTCCTCGGGGCTTCTAACGATGGCACATATGCAGTCGTTCCAAATATTTCCGACAAAATTGATGTCTTTGAAGTAAGGTAACATAAATCTTGAGTTGAAAGATACATCAACTTCTCCTCGTACAATATTAGCTAAGCTGGCTGTTACATTTCCATCGACAGTTATGTATCCATAATCTAATTCACCAGCCAAAACAATTTTGAATTGGAAATAGTCGATGACATCAGAGAGTACCATGCCGTCTAAACCACAATAACCACTGCTTTGATTTTTTGCTATATAGTATCGAATATTGTGGCACTCTGTGATAGATGTAGGGAACCTTTCGAAAATGTTGGTCCGTAGCGGATAGTGCTGAGTCAAAAAATTGCTTTTCATAGCAGATACACTTGGATTATTTATAGGTTGAAATTTTATTGTTCTATTATAAAGTAGTCTTCCCGTTTCTTTTATCCCATCGAAAGTTATATATTCGTTTGGATAAAAATGAGGAAATACCAAAGCCACATATACAGGTTGAACCAGGTGCCAAAAATCATTAAGATATATGTCTATTTCGGTAAAAAGATCATTACTAAAATTATTTGTTTCCTTTTTACTTTGAGTTATTAACAATATTATTAAAGACCATCTATCTAACTCTAACATTTGCTTTGCTTGAAATAGTATTTTGCGGCTTAAGTTTTTTGCAATAATTAGCACATTTGGTCGTTTTAAAGATAGTTTCTTACTTTCTTGTACTATATTATTTTTCTCTAAAAATACCATGTTGTATAAAAGGAATGTTTGGCTTTCTTTGCAGTTGCTGATAATGTAGTCCATGTTAAATGATTTAATGTTTTCTTCAACTAGGATGACTGTTTGTCTGCGGCTTTGCAAGCTCAACATGTTCTTTATATCAATCTCGAATGGAATCGGATCGTTCAAGATATTACCATCACTTTTGGTAATAAATAAAAATATTAAAATATCCAGTAACTTCATGCTGCTGAATAGAGGCAAAATTGGTAGTTGAATATGTTTACTAAAACATAACTGAAAACTCACCAGTCGGAAAGGAAAACGTAATAAAAATGGATGAATCGTGAGTGTCCTATTTTATTAAGTGCTCCAATGCTCCGCTACTGTATCGAACTGTTTGTTCAACGATACCAAGATCTTGATGTTATCGCAACAGATGGTATAATACAAGTCGTTGATAAATCATTCATTACAGAACGCAAATGGTGTAAACATGCAGGAAGCATTGTTTGTTTTGGTTGGTTTACTTTCCACCTTAATCAAAACCAAGTGCCATGTTTTGAAGTGAGACTTCCCTACTACTATAATTAGTGTTTCTAGGCTAGGCTGTATAGTGTCGGTTTAGAATAGCACTGCCCCATATCTTTCAGTGGGTGTACGTAAAAGGCGACTAACGGTATTGGGCTTTTAAGGGATTTTTGGGCGATGCGGTTGGAGACCCATCACCAACAATCCTTATTTCACCATCTTTTCCCTACGAAACTTCAAAAAGTGGCTGAGGAATTTCTGATTCCCTAGCTCTAGCGCGTTAAGGGATTAATAGCCGTGAGTAAATGTATGTTTGTATGTCTTAAAGAACACAGATCATTCATTTGTCACAAAAGTTTACATATTGACAAGATCTAGATTTACAGTTGCAGAAAGTCTGCAGGACAAATATATATAATATTTTCAGTGAAATTACTTATATTAAAGTCAGTGGCTGTAAAAACCTATGTACGAGCCTCGTATACGGGTCGTTTTCAAATTTTGCGCAGGTAAATGAATCTTATATTCAAAGTTTTTCATTTTAAATAAAACTATTTTTTTACTGATTTTTTGGATACGTTATTCGTAATGACTATTATACTTTTCATTTCTATTATTTGGCGCGAAGTTTGCCTCATAATTTCGGTTTTATTTTCAGTTTTGTAGAATAAGGTGCAAAAAAATACAACTCTGTTACCAATCATATTCAAGATATATTTTAAACATAATTAAATTTAAACCAATTTTTTTGGCATCATTGCTCACAACACAGTATTTATTAGGAACAAGTATAATTATAACGACTTCTCTTACGTATCTTTCAACAATAAGTATATATATTAAACAACTCTGTTACTATCATTAAGTTTACAAATCTTATATTCCACCTAAATTCTTGTTTTTTTATTATAAAACTAAGTAACGACGAGTAATCGAAAAGTAATAAACTTAAATAATGATATCAGCAAAAAACCTACATTTGGGCATCTGTTTCTCTAATAACCTACAAATAATCTTCTGGAATCCTTGGGACACAAAAGTAACAGAGTAGTACTTTAGTAACATAGTTGTTTTTTGTACTTTACTTACACTTAAAGAACCATTATCTGTAATAAAATTGACATTAACAATGAGATCTTTTCACTCGAATTTTCTGCCCATCGAGTGTCAAATTAGTAGTACCTCTTCGCTGTTTCTCTTTTGCATTTGTTAACTTTTTTAGGCTCCAGAACGATAGAGCTTAAATTATCAAAAGGCTCAAGACAGGTCAGTCTCAACTAATCTTAATTTTGGGTAGCCTTAAAAAACATTATCTTCACCTTACCATCGTCTTCTATGTCACTTACTACTTTATTTCTACCATCTTAGCCACTATCAACTTCGAAATGGGACTGAGGAGTTTCTAGCTCTAAAGCTCTGGCTACCCCTTTTTGGGATTTTTGGCCGTGAGTATATATGTATGTTTGTAAATGGAATAAAAGTTTTGTTTCTGCCGGTATTGGGTAGCTGGTCCATCAGAGAAAACATGCAATACTGTCAATCTTGACTTTCACTACCATCTTCCCTTGCGTTCTTTTTTTTTCTTTTGTGTAATCATTTTCTGTATTTTTCATACGTTTTCTGTGTTTCCTCTAATACTTTTGAGCTAAATAATTTTGACCTGTGTTTTTTTGCGGGCTTTCTGCCGCATTTTGTTGTTATTGTTGTCTAATCAGTTGTGCTATCACGAGAATTTGAAATTCGAGGCTTGACAAATGTCTTAACAAAGACAATATTAATGGAGGACGTTGATTTTGGTCTTCAACAGATGGAGTACTTAATCGTGGAGTCATAATATCAGGTGGTGATTTGGTTTTCATAACAATGCGAAAATCTTAAACTCGGTTTGT
Source organism: Bedellia somnulentella (assembly GCA_963576735.1). Lineage (NCBI taxonomy): Eukaryota > Metazoa > Arthropoda > Insecta > Lepidoptera > Bedelliidae > Bedellia > Bedellia somnulentella. The sequence continues at coordinate 7,208,234 of OY755189.1, read as the reverse complement.
ACGTTTAGCATTTGCAGCTCGCCATTTTTGTAATTGCTATGTATTTCCTTCAAGTTTAATCTTTTAGTAACCGTTTCTTCGAATGGTATCTGTCTAAATTCTTTTTCTTAGATTCCGCTTTTTTTTCTGGGTTGGTTTTTGTTTTTGCGGTCTTCTCTATATGGCCGTTGTTTTTAAAACCAGTTTGAAATAGATAGGTGTAAAACCATCTGAAACATATAATATAAATAAATATGTTTAAAAATATATCGCTATCGTGTTTCATAATACTTTTTGGTACAAAGTTTAAACTATAGTTAGTAGACTATAGTCTACTCTGTTACCTAGTTTACGACTCTGTTACCATTCATTAAGTAACAGAGTTGTTAGTAACAGAGTGGTAAATCTAACAGTCTTAGGACCATTTATGTTAGCTACACCCCCTGGATTGAGACAATTCATGGTTAAATAAGATATTCACACTAAATACTACGAGTTTAACGTAAATTCAATAAGAAATTATTAATTACTTACCCAATCATGTCGATAACAGAGCGGACGTAGAATAAACCCACGCACAACTTTTGACGCCGCATGGCAGTCTGGCTAGCTGCATGACCCCCCCGCCCTTGTGTTTAGCGTTCATAATAATAACGGCTACTGCACTACAACTGTTAGAACTATGCATTCAGTGAAATCTGTATTTCTTCTCAGGTTTAAGTATAGTAACAGAGCGGTACTATTAATTAAGCAGACTCGTGGGACAAAAGTTTAAAACACATATTTTATAATCATTTAATGTCTATGTAGTGTCATGATTGCATTTAATGTATTATTATAAAGTCTTATTTAAATATAATTCGATATTTGAAGCATGTAAATAGCAGAAAGGAAAAATGTCCTGACTATGTTTATTGTATCGGCGCTTGGGACAGAAGAAAAATGTATGAAAATCAACTCTGTTACCAAGAATGACCACATTGTTATGACAAAATACATATAAACTAGGTAGATCAGGTACTGTTTTTCAATGAAAATATCTTTGTTTTGTTGTACAGTTTACATAATAATAATTGTAATGTTAAAATCATCGTATTATTTATTTTTAAAAAATATATACATTTCCGGGGACAAGTTTACCTGCGCAAAATTTGAAAACGACCCATACACAAATAGAAATCAAAAGATATTTATTGGCTGCAATGCTGCAATTGTAATATCTTTTTCAAAATTGTTTTATATTTTAATACTCGTATGTTAGATTATCATCATTGATGATGGAATAAAATTAATAAATGCAAGAATTAAGTGAATATTTAAGATTATAATCAGGAGCTACAATAGACACTAAAACTATATTTTGCTGAAGGGGTGGCCAAAGTACCAATAGATAGGCCGCCGGCTCGAATCGTGGAATGTTGCTTAGGATTAAATTATGTTGAGATATTTATACATTATAACTTTTACACAGACTGCTTTTTTTCGAAAATTTCAGATATGAAAAAGCTATGGTTTTACAAACATTATTTCTACAAAAATAAGACTGAACGCTATTGTTGAGTTCTATCACCCGAAATGTGAGTCTAAATTTCTGAAACCAAACAGTTGTTTTACTGCTCCTTTAGAGGTTGCTAAATAATAGATACTACATTTACCGCGTGATAACCGTATTTGCTTTTATCATCATTAATGTGTATCCTAAGTGTACCAAATAAGGAGAGTAAAGCGCTAACAAGGTACAAATTAGTATTAACACCTTTGTCAACATATAAATATAACCTATTCTTCACAATAACGTCAGTCAATATCAGGGACAATGGAGATCAATACATCGATTTTATTCCTTCTGAGTTTGCTGAAATTGATAGATTCATATTACATCGATGGTCTGATACTAAATCCGGAGATTCTCAAGTCACTCCAGGTGCCTGTTAAGGGAAATGATTATGTTGACTACAATCAAGATGGGGTCGTCGAAAACATTTTGATCTTATAAATATCTCCACAGCAGTTATTACATTGGATCAAAGCATAGCCAGTAGCGGCTTTCAATTAGAAGCTATTGAAAATCTTGACACAAATTTTGGACTTATACCAAACGGCGAATAACATGAAAGATTTATATTTTATGAATTTCCTTGTTTTTTATTGTGATTACCTACTACATTGATTATGTGTGAAAAATAAAATTATAATCAGTAATACTAAGAGTTTTATTTACTAGGCAAATCCATTAAGTATTGCACCTCACAAAAAAGGTAACCGAAACACCTCTCAGCCCGTGAACATACTTTCTTTCATTTAACATCCTTAACATCCTTACTTACTAACGTACATGTATTTGATAGTTATAGAGTAAGTATATACTTTATTATCACGTTATTACTTTTATAGTTAAAGATTCGATGTTGAAACAATAAGATAAAAAAAGAAAATCGAAGTTGTAGGTAAGTACCTTTTTAAAGAAGAGAAAGAGATTATTTTGTTAAGATGGAATAACAGTGGTTCAATTTGATTTTTGATCGCATAGTGGGGGTTTAGCAATGATATAAATAATACGTTTGTTCGTAATAATTAAATTATTTTATTAATAATACATAATATTTACAAAAACATTACAAATATCTTTGTCAAATCAATATCACAATATTTTAATATTATTCAATATCATAAACCGTTTTTCAACCTAACCAAGTTGGTAAGAATTTAATTCTGCGCCCTTCGAGACTTGACAGTCCAGTATCAATTTTCAACCCCTCAAGGTCTGCCAGTAAGTCATTACTTGGATTGTCACCGCGAAGAGCTGATCGCTTTGAAATTTTGTGTTCAGCATCTTTGGTTTCAGGTTCTGCTGGAGTGGTTCCTTCTTTAGTCAGATCTACAACCACAGGTATATCTACTACTTCAATTTCCTCTACTAGTAGTAGTTCCTCTGATCCCGTTGTTGTTTCAGTATGTTCTGTTGTAGAGTTATGTTCTTCAACGCGTGGAACTGGTGATGCGATAGTTCCAATTATAAGTAACAATGTGAGAAGTAATATTTTGGAAGCCATGATCTTTGGAAGCTTCGAAGTGCTTCTCTTATTTAGGTGGGAATTATTCCCGTCAAATATTATCACTGTGTTTTCTGATCAACTCAAAGTGTATTATGATATCGTGTTTGTTCTCTAGCTATATATACTAAAACTGAAGCTGTAAGTCAACAAAATTAATAGTGCTAAAAATATATTCAGTAAGGAATCATTGACGCATTGTGGAGATGGTATGACTTCCACATGATAATGGGAAAAGTAAATGCATTCAATAACATCTTGGCCATGTCGTGTAGGTATTTCACGTGTTTGTTATATGCGTTATTATTTAAATGTATTCAATCTTTAGTTCTATTGATTATAAACTTTTTACATAATGATAATTTATTTTTTTATTATAGCTTTCAGTGATGATAGAGATTTCTTACAGTTTGAAAGAAAATAATTTTTAACAAAAAGAAAACCGACTTCATAGAAAAACAACCGAAAATAAACAATCTAGTACTAAAAAGCGGCCAAGTGCGAGTCGGATCGCGCACTAAGGGTTCCGTACTATCATATATATAGAAAATCCCGTTTGTGTGAAAATCATGGGAGCCAAATTAGGTAAGTAATTTGATTTATGACGTTTAAAAATAGAACTACGGGCTAGATCTCATTCAAACCAATTTTCGTTAGTAGTTTGTATAGTAATACACATCATATATTTTTTTCAGTATTATCATGCCCATATTTTAGAAGTTACGGGGGGGGGGACACACATTTTAGCACTTTGAAAAAGTCTCTCGCGCAAACTATTCAGTTTTGAAAAAAATGATATAATAAACCTCAACATCATTTTCAAATACCTTTTGATAGATACCCCACACGTATAGGTTTGATGAAAAAAAAAATTTTGAGTTTCAGTTCTATGTATGGGGAACCCTAAAAATTTTGGTTTTTTTTTCAGATTTTATTTTAAAATCTTAATGCGGTTTACAGAATACATCTACGCACCAATTTCCAATAATGTAGTTCTTATAGTTTTGGAATAAACTGGCTGTGACATACGGACGGACGGACGGACGGACAGACAGACAGACATGACGAATCTATAAGGGTCCCGTTTTTGCCATTTGGCTACGGAACCCTAAAAAGTACGAAATAAGTTTTTTACTTGAATATGAGTACTGTGATTGATACCTTAGCAATTTCTTTATTCCACACGCGTCAGTTCAACCTACCTAAATCTTAAAATTCTCTTAAATTAATTTGTGAGCCGGTGCCAGCCTCTATGATCATTGATAATAAGAAGTGTGTATTTCGCACTTCATATTCATGTAAAATGTAGGGTACCTTGTAGTTGTAGGGTAAATTGATTTTTGTACGATATAATATTTTTTAGATTGTAATAATCAGAGATAGATAGCAGGGTAAATTTACTTTTGTTTGTCTGGCACCGACTCAAAAATTAATTTAAGAGAATTGTAATATTTAGGTAGGTTGAACTGACGCGTGTGGAATAAAGAAATTGCTAAGGTATCAATCACAGTACTCATATTCAATTAAAAAACTTATTTCGTACTTTTTAGTACTAGATTGTTTATTTTCGGTTGTTTTTCTATGAAGTCGGTTTTCTTTTTGTTAAAAATTATTTTATTTTACGAGTTTTTTTAAAATGTAGAATGGTCTTCAATTGTACATCTCAAGAAAGACTCAAACTCTCACGCCGAATATCCCTGAAGGGGTTAGCAGAGGTAGTAATACTTCTGAATATCACGTGACATTGTCACCTGTTGTTCAGAGTACCCACGATTTATAAGGCAGTGTTCTCACGTTATACAGGGCAGGCCTATCGGCGTTTTGAATAAATACACTGTCACATAATTGTGAGTTTCGACAGACCTCTCGATTTCCTGGGATGCCATCATCAGATCCTGGTCTCATGGTACTTTCTCGGTTACAATAACATAATAAAAGAAATGTTTAGTGAACCTGTACTTCTCTTCATAAAAGCTACGAAGAGGAGTATAAATCTATATAGAATGTGGAAAGAACTGTTTCCTAATACCTAGTGATTGAGGATCCACACCTTCTATCATCAGCTCAGCAGCATAACAATATGATTTTCAGAAGCAAATGCCAATATAAGTTCAGAAAATATGTAAAACGCGGTACATTTGCCTATAAAATTTGAGGGTTCCCCTCGATTTCTCCAGGATCCCATCATCAGACCCTGATATCCTCATCATGGTACCAATCCGGGAGTATCTTCTTTCGAATAAAAAAATAATGATCAAAATCGGTTCATAAATGGCGAAGTAATCGGCGAACAAACATAGAAAAAAAAATAAAAAAATATACCGGTCGAATTGAGAACACTCCTTTTTTTGAAGTCGGTTAAAAAATAGAACAGTAAAATTTTCTTACATTCTTATAATAATGAAATTATTGAGTTTTGCCAAATTAAACAATTCAAATATCATTTTCTAAAGAAAAAGTAAATCTATGTCAACATTCTAAAACCAGAACTGCTAGGATTACAAGTAAATAAAATAAAGAAAAATTTCGAAACCGGCGAGGATCTAACCCGCGACCTCCGGGTATACGTCCCCGTCCCCGGGTGTCGAAATTTTTCTTTCTTTATTTATTAGTAATAATCCCCACATGAGGTTTTCATGAACAAAAACATTCAAATTATGTGCTAGGATTACAGTCTGTTCAAGGCATTAAGTAATATAAAAATATCAATGGGTCAAAAATATTAAGTTAAGTAATTTATACTTTAACTACAGTCTCATAATAAATTCATACAAACATAAAATTTAGTTTTTTACATTGTTTACCCTGAAAACGCTCTTGAAATACAATGCGCCATATCTTTCAGTACATGAAAATCATGAACGCACATAAACTTCAATTAGCACGTCTTTATATGGTTCTAAGTAATACCAATGACTACTTAAATCAATTCAGGATGTTCTAATAAGATTGTTTTATATTTAAACACACAAATATGTGCTTTGTATATTTTTCCTAAAAGGTACACATACGATACAATAAGGCAAAGGATTAGTAAAATACATGTGTTTCTGAATTCCAGATGTATTTCTTATTCTAAAGCTACCCCTTCTATATTTATATTTTATAGCCGTTTTATAAGCATGAGTATGTATGTATGTTTTGTTAATGTATGCAATGGGATTTTTTCTAAAAAGGTATAACTGGAGTTCAATAGACGTTTACAGCTGAAAAAAGCCTCCCAAAGATCGCCACAATGCGACTGGTTTGCGCTGCCCTCTCACCAAAGTTACCACTCTCTTAGCTTGATTCGTTTGGTTCTTCTACAGCCCCCGTAGCATGAGGCGTGTGAGAGCGAGTATGTCATGTGAGAAGTGAGATACTGACAGATTTTGTATGAGCAATCTGTCAGTTTCTCACTTCTCATGTGTTAAACGCGCTCTCACAAGCCTCATGCTACCAGTGCTGAATGTGTCAAATCTATCCATTAGTCTGTAGGTATCTGTTCTTTATGGAACCAAAAAAGCCTTTGTGCCACTGCTATTTGGCACATTTCAGACTGTAATGTTTTTAAGTATACATCACGGCTATGAATCCTTAAACGGGATGGCCAGGGCTTCAGAATCAGAAAATTCTTCAGCCATTTTTGGAAGTTAAGTGGGGAAAAAATTGTAAAATAAATATTTTTGGTGATGGGTCTCCAACCGCATCGTCCAAAAATCACTTAAAATCCCCGATACCCTAAGTCGCCCTTACGATCACCCATGGGAAGAAATGGGGTAGTGCTATTCTAAGTGGATACTACACAGCATCAAACTGTAACAGAGCATTAAATAATTATATACAACTCAATTAATGCGTAATCCTTTAGAAGAACTCTCTCTTTATCTTCCTCACATTTTCTATTCATAATCATTAATCCAAATATACATTCTCTTTCGTTTGTTGTGAATTTTGAATCTTAGGTTGTGTTGCGTTTTCCCCTTTCTCTCAAAAACCATGTTTCAGATTAATCCACATTCACTCTCATTTCTATCCATTTGAAAGATCCAATCATGCGTCACCTCCTGCAACTCTTCCACCTATGGTGCGAGTAACTCTCTTAAAGCTTATTGTTCTAATATATAAAACTTATATATAAAACTTATACATTATATAACATCTATACTTATAATAAATCTGTAGAGAGGTCAATTTTGTACATGAAATATATTTTCAAAATAACTATCAGGTGATGATTAGGGATCGATACTGATGCCAAAAATGCAATCAGTAAAATTTTTGTCTGTCTGTCTGTCTGTCTGTCTGTCTGTCTGTCTGTCGGTTTGTATGTTCCTTATGGAAACTAAAACTACTCGACGGATTCTAACGAAACTTGGTACAATTATTCTTCATACTCCTGCGCAGGTTTTTGTATACTTTCCAGCAGAGTAGTAAAGGGGAATTTTGGGAAATTTTGGGAAAACGGGAGAAGTAACTCCATTTTTTAAGCTTCCGTCGCGTGTGCAGCCTTAATGGTTAAACTTACATAGAAATCATGTATGACGGAAAAATACTGCATAAAATTATCAAAAAAAAATCCTTAACAGTTTATGTCTATCTTTTACCGTTGACTCACAATAACACGTGTAATTCCTGATAGCTTAGCAGTTCGGAACATTCTGATTATATTTGTTTACTCTTACGTTTGTAAACCTCTCACTCATCCCTAATTTAAAAAAGGTAACATTATTACCTATTCAATAAAAAAAGAATCATAGAAATCGGTAGACCAACACCGAAATTATACATAAAATAAGCCAGCGCGCCCGTGACCAAAACCAAATCTTTACTAATTTATATATAACTTATTAGATGGCGCCAGTAGTTGCATCCTACATCACGTAATGATTTATTTTTCAGATTGTTATAAATACTTATTTTACTTTATTCCAAAATTTGCTATTTAATAGAAATACTGAACCGTTCATTAAAGCGCATTCAAAATCACCAAACTACACTGTTTAGGGAGTGCTATAAATTAAATAAATTGAAAACATTGCGCTGAATGCACTTGCGCTGAAAAGCAGGGACTGAAGAAAGAAACCTCAGATATTTAAAAAAACAACGCTACCCGTGCGAAGCTGGGACGATCCACTAGTTATATATAAAACTTTTGTTTTACAATCTTATCCCCACACAACTTCTAAAAATGGCAGAGGAATATCATTCATTTTGAAGCTATGGCTCTCCCTTCTAGGGGTTTATAGCCGTGTGTATATGCAGGTTTTTAAATTATTGTTGACATCGTCGGTGAAGGGTCTCCAACAGCGTTTCCAAAAAACCACTTAATGAAAAGCCCCATACCCTTAGTCGCCTCTTACGACAACCATGTGTAGAAAGAGGGTCCATATTGGCTCACATAAAATTCTAAATCATACTCGTTGTCTTTCTAACGATTTGTTTTCATAATTATCACTCTTCATAATTTTATTTGTCATACTTTTTTTATTCATACATTTTTAATACTACGGAGGTCATACAGTTAGTGAACATATTTTTTTTATTACTGACTTTTTGTTGAAACTATAATTTTTTTCAAATTGTTTTTCTTCATAACATTTAATGATCATATTGTTCTAATTAATAATATTGTTACAAGGATAATATTTTCTGCTTGTTGAAAATATTGAATAAGAATAATATTATTTCATTAAAATTATTTTCCATATATTTAAAATACAGATTATGCATTTAAGGTGCTCGGTCCGCTGCGCTTCGCTCGCTTGTTTTATACATAACCTAACTTAACCTAGCTAAATGTGACCTAACTTTGATTGGCCTGCAGGGTGCTTTCGGCCCCCGCCCCCCTGCAACACCATTGCATGCAACCAAGCGAGCAAGCATCCAAACAAGCAAGCAAATATAGATGAAACCACATATAATTGATATTATTATTTTTTATATATTAGTATAAAACACATTTATGAATATTATGTTTATTTATTGAAATGATTATGAGTGGCGATCATTAGTGTAAACAAATATATTAAAACAAATTTTAGTAAATACAAACTATATAATTAGTGATATTATGAAATTCAATGTTTTTATTTTGTAATATTTATGACTGAATTTTATTATGAACACTAATCTTCATGATTTCAAATGGTATGTGAAATATTTTCAGACCTCCACTGATAGGAGTTAAAAAGTTATGAAGGAAAAAGCGCACCCGCAGAAAAAGGTAGTGAAACTCTAAGCCGGCACTACATGACAAATTGATGCGCGGCAATAGATTGTTATTATTCGTCATTAATTTTATTAATTAAAGTAAGGCGGTTGTATAGTAATTCTAAAATTATTGATGAAATTGCGATCACTGAACTGGACCTCGAGTAGTACTTATTTAAAATCTCATTCTTAGATTTCTATGTTTAACAAAGAACCTATAGGTTCGCCAAATTCGTCCATCTTTTTCTATGTATATTATTTTTGTTGAAATTTCATGATTCCTTGGAACAGTGTAGCCTTGACTGATTTTAGTTGCCTATTAGTTTAGTATGAAAACAGATTTATTGCACTGTTCATTCATATATAGTCATCTTGAAAATTAACTCATAGTTAGTTACATAGTTGAGCTGTTTAGCGTCAGCTAGTATTCTAACCCATTTTTTCGTTGTATGAGGAGAAGATCTTTTAATGATTCTTGGGTTATGTGGTTGGAGACCCATCACCAACTAATCCTAAGTTAACAGTGTCTTCCCCACTCAACTTCTAAAAGTGGCTGATTAATATTTAATTCCAAAGCCTTGGCTACCCATTTCAGGGACTTACAGCCGTGAGTTTATGTATACATACATATACTCACGGCTATAAATCCCTAGACGGGGTAGCCAGATCTAAGAAATTAGAAATTCCTCAGGCACTTTTATAAGTTGCGTTGGGAAAAGATGGTAAAATAAAGGTTGTTGGTGATGGGTCTCCAACTGCATCGCCCAAAAATCCCTTAAAAAGGCCCAATACCGTTAGTTGCCTCTTAAGTACACCCACCGGAAGAAATGGGGTAGTGCTATTCGAAGCCGACACTACACAGCAAATTATGTATGTATGTATAAAATAAACTTGTACATTCCACTTAGTCAGTAGGAATCGCAAAGTGTTTTTTTTTTGCCATGCAAAATGTATACTGGTTACTGCAATCAACTCACTACTCTAGTTACTAGAAACTTCGTAGATTACTGATGTATCATCTCTTACTTAGAGTCAATATTTATATTTTGAGTATAATCTTAATAACACAATGCATAAGTAAATGCGTCATTGTTGTTATTCAAATAAAACTGGCTGTTCAGGAAAAGAATAATCTAATAAGTTATGTAAATTTTGTAGCGATTTAAAAGGCACGTTAGAGGGAATGATATTATTCTTGCGATATCAGTTAACCGAGCAAGATAGGTACATACAAAAATGCGATCAATACTTATTGTCATCGGATGCTTGGCACTGTTGGCCGTTTGCACCAGCGCGCCTTTAGAAGAGGACGTAATCCAGACGATACCAGTAAAAAAAGATCCAATACCATCTCTTACAAAAGAAAATGGTGCGAAATCTGGTGTTGCGGACGTAGCCTCCGCTGCTTCTGAAGCCGATCACAAACACGACAGAACGCGAAGAGACACCGCTGGGCAGGAAAGCGATTTGTTACCCTCAGCTAATGAAGCAGACGCCTCGCCATTCGGAAACAATCCTCAACTTATTGGTCACGGACGCATTAAGGTACTACCTGCTTATCTTGGCTGATAATGCCTCTGCATCTTCATTAAAAACTCTTAAATTGCATAGACAATTAAGCGCTATACAGTTTTTGTGACTTTCCTTACCTCCGATTAATTTGTCATTGGATAGAGAACCAATAATAATCAATCATTTGAATTATTATAAACATCCTGTATAATGATGTATAATTGAATTACGTTCCCTATGTTAAACTTAATAATTAGCAAATTAATGTTATATAAATCGTTGGATATAAATACCATCACCTTCCGGCTGAGATTGTAATTATTTTGTATGAAATTAATACTAATAAAATGTTTAACTATACTGTGTTTTGCATAATTTATTTATCACAATTGATGATTTATAATTCTTTGCCTCTTGCGGAAAATAAAACTATATATTCTGCATTACAAAAAAATGGCACAATCAAACCTGACTTGCAAGTGGATAAAAAATATGAAGCTGATAACAACTATTATCAGAGAAATGAAGAAATCTTAGAAGAAGCTCCAAGTGAAAATGAATATCATTATAGATATAAACCACTATTTGCATATCGTCGAATTGAACACACTAAAAAACGCTTCAATATGTTTAATTCTTTTGTTGGTTAATTAAATCAAAGTACAAGGCTGCCAATTTTCAACGTTGTGTATTTAATTAGGTGTTTCACAATTAACAAAGTGAATATTGCGTTTAAGGTTTATTTTTGCAAGCCTTTCATTTCTTATTTGACGACAACGTGTTACAGAATGAATTTCGTCGTATGGGTTTGGACTTTGTCGATGGTAAGGCATTTTTATAAATATTTCTAAGGAATTTATCATTTACATAAACTTACATAGACTAACATAAATTTTAATTTATTTTAGTTTTCATTGACTAAGGCAGGTATATCACCTGTTCATGACGCTAAACTTAAATATGTAAGTACCAAAACTGATGACGCCAATCGTCGCTGGAGTTCTCCACATAAAGTCCTTCAACATTTGGACAACTCAGTAAAAAAGAATACGAAATCAATAACTCAGAATCCAAAAATGGAAGAATCACTATTTCAAATTTCAAAAGATTTAGTTGCATTCATTATATCAAAATTAGATGTGCAAAATAAAAGTACTCAAATAACTAAAAAAGCTACTAATAAAAATAATAAAGGTATTACAGCAATTGAAAATATAATAATTTTGGATTATTTGTCTCGATCATTATTTACTAATATTTTGACTATAACTAGATCTACGGCTGATCCTGAAATGCATCGATTAGTCTATGGTTTAGCACAGATAGCTACTGAAATATCATTAATTTCAGCATTGAATGATGTCACATTTTCAACTGCTATGTCCAAAAAGCAGTCTATTGATTTAGGTATAAGAAGAAAGAGAGCAGCAGAAATAAATGACCAAAATAATATGGACCATATTGAGCCCGAAAATATTTTGTATCATACAGAAATTTTAAACGCTATATTAAATAAAACTTCAGTTACTTCTCCTAACAAACATAAGTTTAAAGGACTTAATGCATCCACGTTAAAGGGTCCTCATTCAGTTCTTCCTGAATCGAATAAGAAACCAGTACACTTAGTAAATGCAGAGGCTAAACCCTTAAAAATAAAAGGATTTTTAAATCAGACTGATTTTGAACTGAAAGATTCAAATGAAACAAGTGCAATTATAGTTCAAAATAAGATAAGCGATGATCACGAATTCATTTCGTTGTCTGATGATACTTTGGATAACCATGATGTATCAATGCCAGCTTTAGTCAAAGAAGATATGGACAACGATTTAAGTAATCAGTCTCCATTGACACCAGATATTGTTGCTGAAATGGAAATAGATCATACTGAAATTGAAGACCTGAGAAACGAAAAGAAAATGAAACATAGAATGGAAAAATTGGAAGGAAGAGCTAAAAAGGCCATAATGTATGCTGGTGATGTAGCTTACTTGACGGCTGCAAGTATTGTCTCTATGCGGAAGGCTTTAACAGCGTCTGTCGAAGTGCAGATGTCTGTTAAGTTCGCAAAGAATGGAATGTCCAATCACCATGAGCTCATGATGAATCTTGCTAGGACAGCAGCACAGCAAGCAGGAAAAGAAGCTAAAAGCGCCTCGTCTCGGTCAGCAGCTTGTGAACGTGTCATAAAACTAGCTCTTAAATACGCATCACAATCAGCAGGAGCTAAGCTAAGTCATGTCGCCAACAGAATTGTTATGGATACTCTTTCTTTGGGTACACTTACTAAATCAGTGGCCTATGTTTCATCAGAGATAGCCATAAACTCATTGTATGAAGCTAGCGATACCAAGTTGTCTTAGGAATTTCGAGAAACACAATTCGTTTCAAGTAATATGAAAATACTGATAATATAAATGTTTCTAAAATAGATCTCATACAGTGAATGATCTTCTGAAGTTATTTAAATTACTAAAATTATATAAAATAGGAGAGAAAGGGAGTCAATAAAAATAATGTAAGTAGATGATTATTGTTTTTGTTTTATTAATTCAACAAAAAGTCCTATGTGTCTTTATTGAACAACATTGAACTGTTAAAAACCATGATTTACCACACATATGACTTTGGAAAAGACACATTGCTTGACTTAGGGTTCGAACCCCGCCAATGTCGAAATTTTTCTTTCCTTTAATAACATCTTTTATTTATGAGTAATAATCCCCACATGAGGAATTCATGTCAAAAAACATTAAATTATGTGATAGTTAGGCGTTTCCAACATTTGCATTCTATCTGAAAAGGTAGACAAGTGGCCGTCCGAATTAGTTAAAATTCGGAGGTAGGAAACGCAAACACTACTTGAACGTGTAAAATAGAAACAAAGGATAGAGAAATTTCGCGCTGGATGCCAACTGACACTGTAGCTCAGTTGGCAGAGCGACGGGGGCGTATACCCGAAGGTCGCGGGTTCGAACCCCGCCAATGTCGAAATTTTTCTTTCCTTTAATAACATCTTTTATTTATGACTTAACATGCTGTTTAATAGTTTAGTTACTTCATAAATAACAACACCGAAAGTCTCGTGCCTATCCTGAATGTTGGGATTTGTTGACCATAGTCTCTTGTGCTGGCCTAGTGAGGGTTAGCAGACTAAAGCCACAACTACTGTGGTAATTGCCGTTACTGAGGGCTATAGGTAAACTACAAGGCACAAAAGCATTTTTATTTTCGAATTATTAGGTGATTCAGCCGGCAATATACTTACAAACCTGAGTTTTATAAGTTTACCGCCCGGTAATCGAACCAGTGACTTCCAGGCGAGCAAGCATCCAAACAAGCAAGCAAATATAGATGAAACATACATACATACATACATATACTCACGCCATTAATTCCCATTGGGGTAGGCAGAGACTATCGATCGCCACTTCGTACGATCCTGACAAACCTCTCTAGCTTCGTTTACATCCATCAATCTTTTCATACATGCTCTTTTATTCTTCATACTTCGGACGCCAGCCTTTTTGAGCACACTCTCAATTTGGTCCAAGTGTGTTCTCCGTGGTCGTCCTCTACTAACATTACACTAGCTCTATAGATCCCTTTTACCAATTTTCTATCATCCATCCTCTATATGTGCCCAAACCATCTCAACATTCCTTTTTCTATCTTTCTTACAATATCATCTTTCACACCACACTTTTCACGAATAACACTATTTCTCACTCGGTCACACAATCTAACATTACAATTTTTTCTGAGGGACCTCATCTCTACTGCATTCACTCTGCTCTCATGCTCCTTCTGCCACACCCAACATTCGCTTCCATACATAAGCGTAGGAACAAGAACAGCATCATGCACAGCCATTCGGGCCTTTTCAGACACCGATTGACTGATCATTAGGCTATTCATTGCTCCATTTACCGCATTGCCCTTTTTCACTCTTCTTTCAATGTCATCATCACATTTTCCATCCCTTGTAAACAAACTTCCCAGATATACAAACTCCTTCACTTGTTCCACATCCTTACCATCAATCGCAATCACGCATTCTGTCACATCTTCCTGTCTCTCAAAAACCATCGTTTTGGTCTTATCCACATTCACCCTGATTCCCTTTCTTACAAAAGACTCACATGCAATATTCATCATCTCTTGCAACTCTTATGCCGATGATGCAAGTAGCACTTGATCGTCAGCATACAAGAGGCATTTAATGATGAATCCACCCATCCTTAGTCCATAATCACTTTCACGCAACTCTGTCAAACAGTCATCCATGAACAAATTGAAGAGCCACGGAGAAGCTACACATCCCTGTCGGACACCCCTAGAGATTCCGAACCAGTCAGTGTTTTCCCCGTTTACTCTTACACATGCACTAGAATCCTCATAGAGTGATACCAATGCACGTATAAGTTGACTCCCCAAACCGAACTTGGATAACACCTCCCATAAACACTTTCTTACCACCCTATCATACGCCTTCTCTAAATCAATGAAGGAGCAATACACCTTTCGGTTCTTAGCTAAGAACTTTTCGGTGATGCTCCTTAGAGAGAAGATTTGATCCATATATCCCATTCCTTTCCTAAATCCCGCTTGCACATCCCATATTTTCTCATTAGTTTCATTCATCACTCTTTCAATCAGTACCTTAGCATACAATTTACCAACAATGCTGAGTAAGCTGATGCCGCGGTAGTTTTTAGCCTCTTGGTGCGACCCCTTTCCTTTATATAGAGGCACAATCACAGCCTTGCACCAATCTCGGGGAACTTTGCCACTCGACCAGCATTTTTGGAAAAGGAAGTACAACCAAGAAGCCACCAACCCTTTACCAGCCCTCAGCATTTCGATAGTAATCCTATCATACCCTGCCGCCTTCCCTACTTTCATACTTTTCATTGCTTTCATTATTTCTTCCATACTAATCTCACTGTCACTGAAAACTGAACTGTTCATCTCTTATTACACTCACTCTCGTGTTTTGGGAAACTCCCTTTTCCTTCCGGATATACTTCCAGAATAACTTTTGGTTATTCCGGAAATTATCAGAAAGTTTCCTCTCACACCACTCTTGCAAATCCCGCTTTTTCTTTTCTATTTTCTTCTTCACCTCATTCTTAACTCTCTTATATTCATCTTCACTTTTCTGCACTACATCGTCAGTTACACTCGCATTCATCCGTTTACTAGCTTTAATCGCTAGTAAATCTAACCACGCTTTCTTCTTATCTCCAACCGCCTCTTTCACAACTTTATCCCACCAACTTGTTGGTGGTCTATTTGACCTTTTACACACTCCACAAACTTCCGTCGCACATTCAACCATCGTCGATTTGAGCACATCCCATACTTCTTCTATTTCCATTTCATCCTTCATCTCCACGCAACTTAGTCTATCATCCAATTTCCTGACGTATTCATCACTGATATTTTCATCTTCTTGCAGTTTTTCCACTTTTATTCTCGCAATATCCGTTGTTGACACTTTAGGCCTGTGACGCCAACGCGTACACAGACCCCTTAATCGTGATATAACGAGAAAGTGATCTGTGCCAACGTTCGTGCCCCTATAGACCCTGGTGTCAACAAACTTTGCTCTCAGCCTTTCATCAACTATCACAAAATCAATCATACTTCTCTCGCTTCCCCTCTGTCTTGTATACATATGGATATCTTTGTGTTTAAACAACGTGTTTGTAACACAAAGATTCCTCTCCAAACATACCTCAATCAATTTCTCACCATTCTCATTCATCCTTTGATCGCCAAACTTTCCTAAAACTCTTTCGCAACCGTTGCGTGACACACCAACCCAGCCATTAAAATCTCCTAACATTATAAGTCTCTCATTATGATCACACCCATTCACAACATCGTCTAACAGATTCCAAAACTCCTCCCTCTCGGATAGGGATTTAGACATGTCCGGAGCATAAACGCAAATGATGCGCATCCGGACTAGTCCCAATTTCACCTTAATCCACAGGAGCCTTGGACTCACACATTCGTAATCTTTAATACACTGAGCCATCCTTTCAGATATCAGAAGTCCCACTCCTTGGCTAGCTCGGTCATTGTCAGCGACTCCAGACCAGATTGCTGTGATGTTGCCAAGTTGTGAAACTTCCTTTCCCTTACGCTTCGTCTCATTTAAACATAGAAAATCCAGTTTTCTTCCATTCATAATCATACATTCATCGTACTGAAGCGGGTCTCTTTAGCCCACTTTTCGCCCCGTGAGAAACCATGGCGTGATGAGTGGCGAGCTACATCGCCGCCTCCGTGTTTATTATAATTCGAACACATATTGGACCCACGAGAAGCAAGGGAAGTAAACTGTCCACCTAGCCAGAGCCCCGCTTGACTAGGTAAGGTTATTTAGTACCCGGAGTGCACCAAGCTCCGGGACGGCGGCACGCTAGCGACCAGGCTCACCCCTGGCTATGCATCCCTCGGCGCGGCAGACCTTGGATTGGTGTAAGGGCGAAGATGGAAAAGCCCTAGTCCCTTAGTCGACTTCTACGACACCCACGGGAAGAGATGGGGTAGTGCTATTCTAAGCCGACACTACACAGCCATCTAAGCCGACACTACACAGCCAAGATGAAACCACTTACTTATTTACTTACTTATACTCACGCCCATTATTCCCATTGGGGAAGGCAGAGACTATCGATCGCCACTTAGTACGATCTTGACAAACCTTTCTTGCTTCCCTTACATTCTTTATTCTTCTCATACATGCTCTTTTATTCTTCTCACTTCGGACCCCCGCCTTTATAAGAACGTTTTCTATCTGGTCAAGAAACGTTTTACGAGGCCGTCCTCTACTAACAATCCCATCCACATTGGCTCCATATATATCTTTCGCTACTTTATTTTCATCCATCAAATATTATTGATATTAAATTAAATCCACATATGATTGATATTATTATTTTTTATATGTTAATATAAAACACATTTATGAATAAATAAAAGATGTTATTAAAGGAAAGAAAAATTTCGACACTGGCGGGGTCTGAACCCGCGACCTTCGGGTATACACCCCCGAAATTTTTCTTTCCTTTAATCCCAAGCAGCACACAAGCGTTGGTATCATCCATAAAACAGCCTATTTAAAACTTATAATTCTTTAAGAGACTTACAAGAGTGTCAAAAAATTATTTTCTCTTTACAAGAGGGGATTATCAGTTATTATACAGCTCAATCTTTATAAAGACTGTATTATGGAATCGGTTTAAGCTTAGGGTGTCTTAATAGAATACCAAAATTCTATAATAACACTTGAAGTATTGTGTGACACTTCAAGTAGTGTTTTATCTTTAAAGCTGTATAAAGGCTGTATTTTGTATGAGATAACTTCCCCATTACAGCTCTAAGTGTTATCATTGTCTCACCCGATACATTTTTCTGTACAATGGTACACTTCAACACCGTTACCGAACTTCGTTTTAATGGCGTAATTGTAGACCATTGTAACTACATTAGTTTTATAATTTCTGTCAGAGAAGGTACTATAATACTAAAAATGTAAATACCAGCTACAATACAGCTTTAGTCTTTTTTAGTGACTCGAATCTTGAACTTCTTTTTAATGGCTTAATTGTAGACTATTATAAATACACTAGTTTTATAATTTCTGTTTGTGAGAATATAATAACACTAAAAAAATAAATACTAGCCACAGGTACAGCTTTAGTCTTTTTAACTGACAGCTGTCAGCACAGTTCTTTAGCAGATTCATTTAGTGAAAGCTAGCAGTGAAACTAAATTAAAATCAATAAGTATGTGGAAAAAAAGGAAAAGATCTGGTGCAATGAAAAGGAAAATTGAAAGGGAATATTTAAATATTTGTAATTTCCAACCAAGCAACAGCGGATAAGGATGGCGGTTGGAGACAAGTAAATGAGACAACGAGTAAGGTTCGACTAAGATATATTTAGATTACACGTGCGCATCATGAACTATAATAAGGATATAGATAGAAGCTATAAGATATAGGTATATAACTCTACACCTCCCTCGGTAAGAGAAAAAATATATGACAATACATTTCAATTTTTTTTTTTATACATTGGTTATATATGAAATTTATAACTAAAGATTACATCATATCATTGGTTATATATGAAATTTATAACTAAAGATTACATTATTATTCGGATATTAGAGAGTAATATACTTCTTAGTTCTATTCTTATGTACTAAATCAACTTTTCCATTTTTATCAATTTCGACATTTGGTGGAATATCTCGTATAACCTTGTAAGGACCTGAATAAATACTGGTGAACTTATTGCCTGTTTCATTTTTGACCAATATTAAATCATTTGGATAGTATGTAATAGGATTAGAGTTTGTATCATATGATGCTTTTCTTATTGTTTTACTTTTAATTAAATTATCTCTAGCTTGTTTTTGAGTTATTTGTAACTGATATTTTAATTGCTGAGGATAACTTTCGTAGTTATATAGTGGGTCAACTGTCTCTTTGATAAGATTAGTTGGTATATTACAAACCTTCCCAAAGACGAGTTCAAAAGGTGTGTACCCCGTTGAAGTATGCACTGACGTGTTTTGGGCAAAGCACCAAAATGGTATCCAATTGCTCCAGTTGTCTGGGTCGTTGTCTGTTTGGATTCGGAGAAAGTTACCTAAGCTTTTGTGTGCATTCTCAAGTGAACCAATTGTCTGGTGATGATATGCTGTCGAATTCAGTTGTTTAATCTGGAGTATTCTACAAACCTCTTGTAACGTTCTGGATAAAAACTCAGATCCGCGATCTGTAGCAATGGTTTTGGGTATACCGTATCTTAATATGAAATTACTTACCATACTTTTTGCTACATCTATGCTACTTTTACTGGTTAATGGATAAGCTTCTAAAAATTTGGTTAGTTCACATTGTATTGTTAGTATGTATACATTGTTATAAATATCTTTCGGTAAAGGACCTACAATGTCCAAATATATTTTTTCAAAAGCACTGTTGGCTGTCGTAGTTATTACCATTGGTTCTTCAATATATTTATTCGTATATTTTTGCGTTTGACATTTTACACATTTGTTAACAAATTTTTTTACATCCTCGTATAATCCAGGCCAAAAATAATATTTCTTTATGTTATTATACATTCTCCTTATTCCAGCATGACCACTGGTTGGAAGTATATGAAAATCATTAATAATTACTCTTCTGTCATCTTTATCATTTATTCTTTTAATATTATTATTATTTAACACATTTAAACGTGGACGTGGGCCGGTCACATCTTTCATTTTATTCATTGTTTTCAATAATTTTTCAATAAATATATTATTATAATTATTTTTTACAATGTATATCTCTTTAATATTAAACTCTTCACACATTTGCACTAGTTCTCTCGCAAAGTCGTCTCGCGTCCTTTGTGATTGAGAAAAAGGCTTTATAAATATTTTCTTCAATTGTGGTACAAACATTAACGATTTACTTTCTTTTATTTTATTATTATGTTTTTTAATATTCCTCAATTCTTTCTCATTACTATAAAATAATTCCACATATTCTGAATAAGTTTGACTTATAACTTTGGGCTGATCAGACCCGCTGTTGTCTGTCGTCATTTTCTTTCTTTGCGCGCGCGTCATGACGTTGATGGCGTCACTCATTTCTTTCAAGTCAGTTGAAGATAGTTTTATCCGAGACAATGCATCCGCGGCAGCATTGCTTGAACCTTTTACGTATTCTACAATAAAATCGTATTCCTCAAGAACCATGCGAAATTTTAAAAGTCTACTACTTGGATCTCGCATATTAAATAGGTATACAAGTGGTTTATGGTCTGTTAAGATCTTAAATTTTCGTCCGTATAAGTATGGACGGAAGTGTTTAACTCCCCACACTATTGCTAAAAGCTCTTTCTCAATCGTTGGATAGTTTAGTTCGTTTTTATTTAATGTACGGCTAGCATAAGCAACTGGTTTGTTATCACCGTTGGCTAAAATTGCACCTATAGCAAAACCAGATGCATCGGTTTGCAACTTGAATTCGTTGTTGTCACTAAAATCCGGATAACTTAAGAGAGGCGGCGTAATCAAACAATTTTTCAATTTATGAAACGCCTTTTCACTCTCGGAGTTCCAAATAAAAGGAATATTTTTTCTGCATAGTTTATTTAAAGGATGAGCAATTTCCGCAAAGCCATTGATAAATTTTCGGTAATAATTTGCAAATGCTACAAATCTCTTAACATCATTCAAATTTTTAGGGACGGGATATTCCTGCATAATTTTTATTTTCTCTGGGTCAGGGAGAACTCCATTTTCTGTAACTATATGTCCTAGATATAATATTTCTTTTCGCAAAAAGTTACACTTATTAGGATTAAGTTTTAAATTGACTTTTCTTAGGCGTTCAAAAACGTCAATTAAATTTTTATTGTGATTTTCTAAATTCCTTCCGAAAACTATTAAATCGTCTAGGTATACAAAGCATTTTTCATAAGTTAAGCCTGACATAGCAAGTGTTACTATTCTTGAAAATGAATTTGGACTGATTTTAAGACCTTGTGGCAGTCTTCGCATTTGGAATTGACCTGCACAATTATAATTTTCTTGTTTTCCTGACGTTTCATTTATTTGAATATTTCCCGGGCTGAAAGCTGTATATTTTCTACTATTTTCCGATAAATTTATTTGGTTATACCCAGAAAAACAATCTAAGTGTGAGAAATAGATCGCACCTGCCAAAGAATCCAATATTTCAGTAATGTTCGGTAATGGAAATTTATCTTCTTCTATTTTTTCGTTTAATTTTCGATAGTCTATAACTAATCTCCATTGTTTTTCATTACTATTACTCTTTTTCGGTACTAATAAGATGGGGCTTGACCACTCACTATTTGTCGGTTCAATTATTTCATCATCCAACATTTGTTTTATTTGTTTACTTATTTCTAACTTTTGGGAATGCGGTAACCTATAAGGTTTTGTATAGACTGGTGTGGCATTGGGTTTTAAATGTATATTTTGTTCACCTAAATTTGTAGTTGTTAATTTGTCTCCAGGCAAATGAAATATATCGGGATATTTAGCACAGATCGTCTCTATTGACCTTTTCTCCTCAGTATTCAAATGACTCAGTTTTAAAATAGAAAATAATTGTTTTACTCTATCCGAATTATTCTTACACTTATCAAAAACGCATACCTTATAGTCACTTAAGCGCTGAGTCACAATATTAAAGTTATTTAAATATACCTCTTTGTCGGTTGTGTTTAAAATTTTCACCGGTATTTTACCATTCCTTGGCCTCGCTAAAGAGTTAGCCATGTAAACGCCATCGCTTAGCTCATTAGAACAAATTATGATATCATTACTTTCGATAGTGTCAACAAAATGTATAGATTCCGATCGAGGCGGTATTGAAAGTACTTCTTTCGCATAACCGTGACGCATTGGTAATGTAATCGACTCGTTGTATATATTAGTTATTGTTATGGAATTCGTATGTAAATCTAAATTTGCTTTATATTTATTTAAGAAGTCATGACCTAAAATGCCGTAAGACTTACACGGGAGTGTTTTAAAAACATAAAATATATGATCAAATACTTTGTCATAAGCGGTTAATGACAAACACACGTATCCGATAGTCTCTAACACACCGCCGATGCCCTTAATTAGAGTTCGCTGCTCATGTATCATTAAGTTCTGTTCAACACAATGTTTATACTTTATAGCCGAAATGGTAGCGCCGGTGTCAATTAACCAATCATAACACTGGTTGTTAAGTGTTAATTGTACTGTAAGGGAATTATCACATGCAAACATATAATGGTTAGTCACGAAAAAACTGGTTCAAATTTTCAGGTTTTTCAGCTGTATTAGATTGCGTGTTGTCCATGAAGTTGATATTATTCCTCCGACTTCGTCCTGTAAAATTGTTATTTGTATAATATGACTTACCTGGGTACCGACCTCTGCCTCTGCCGGCTGCGTGGCTCGTGCGGGACATACCTCGTTTCCAGTAATGACCACGTGAGGATTGTTCGAGCTGCATGTGTGGCGGCCTACCACGAGAATTAGAGAAATGGCCGCAATGAAAGCTTCTTGTGTTGAAGTTCCTGCCTTGATAATAATTACCACGATTCCTGAAATTGTAATTTTTATGAGAATTGGTATTCATATTAAGTACTTGTCCTGAAGTACCAGGAGACGACACCTCCTCGTCGACCGCTGCCTGTATTGCGTCCTTTAATGAAGTAAAATTCCGGGCTGCAATTATTGTACTAATCCTTCTATTCCTCAAACCATCGCCAAACTTTTTGATAGCGGTTTTTTCATTCAGAGGTTTTAAGATTGAAAAGCTTTCTGAGTTTCCGTTGGCTTGGGAAATAGTAAGATCCACAAATAACTCCGAAAGTTCTCTCCCAAACTCACTTATAGATTTATCATCCTGCCTTATCTGTTGCAACTTTGTTTGAATGGCGGTTGCGCCCTTTTGAGCCAACAGTACAGTGCGCATGTCCTCTAACAGGCTAGCAATATTAGCATAATTATTTTGCAATTTAATTTTTGCTGATTGAGATAATCGGCTTTTTAAGACAAATTTAATTAAGTTTTGTTGACATTCCGAACTTTTCAACAATGATCCATAATAATCGATATTATCGATAAGTTGTTTAATACTGGTCTGGTCATCATTCATTACTGGTAATAAGTTCAACGCAGTCTTTAAATCGAAAGTATCCATTTTTGATGATTTTTCCTGCTTACAATAAGCTTGAATCTCACTATATAAAGTTACAATTTCGTTACTTTCAATATACACTTCATCAATGATACTCTTTTCAACCAATTTTTGGCTTACTAAAGTAGTAAATTTACTTATTAATTCCTCATATTCTAAATACAATTGTTCAGCTTCAAAAATTTTTTTGTCTAAAATATTTCCTGTCCTTCTTTTTGGGCCTATTTTACAGAGATAGGTCCTTATGGCTTTCAACTTCTCTTTGATAATTATATATGGTTCTGACATAACTTACCCATAACACCTAATACACAACACAATAACACTTTATTTTTATATATATATTTTTTATGTATTTATTATTATTTTAACTTAATTGAACTTAATGTCCATACATGATTACGTTGATTCGAATATAGGTTGAATAATATATATATTTTTATTATTATTTAATTAATTAGAACACTTCACTAATCTGCTAGGTTTCACGCGGATCCTGGGGACCTCAAACCTTGGAGACCCTCTGCATACGCAGCATCCCAGCGTCGACACCTCTGTCCACTCTTTTATTAAAACATTTGGCGCAATAGCGCAAAACGAAGACCGCAGATATTAACACAAACATCAGCAGTATAATCAGCATGCACCAAGATATTATGCCGATATGAATGTCCACACTATTTGTTGTTATATTATTTTGATATCCAATTTGCGCCGTCACAGGGGTTTGCACTGGGGGTTTAGGGGTAGTATATGTAGTACCCATTTTAATTTATTTTCACTGGTATATTTATTACACCACGACAATTTTTCCCGACGAAAGTAACTTTATTACTGTTCAAATCCATTTTTATTTTTCGCGCAAGCAGCTACACTTTACTAACATACACTTTGTTTTTGTTCACGGTCGCCATATAAGGATGGCGGTTGGAGACAAGTAAATGAGACAACGAGTAAGGTTCGACTAAGATATATTTAGATTACACGTGCGCATCATGAACTATAATAAGGATATAGATAGAAGCTATAAGATATAGGTATATAACTCTACAACAGCGGTGAATCATTACTTATTGACGAAGGAAAAGATGTATTCACGAGTCAGACAACCTTCAGTCAAGTGTCAGTTCCATCAACGTCCAACAAGGGTTCCGTAACAAAAACTATAAATATTTTTACAGATAATCACGAAAGTTGTGTGGAAAGCGTGAATTTAGTTCAAGTTTCGGAAATTTCAAATGATGTTTCTTCATGCAGCATCAGCAGCACAAGTAATTCGAATGATGAGGACGACGAATTTAGTAAAAATCTTTTATTTCGTCAGCAAATAAAAGAATGGGCTATAGAAAAAAATATATCTCAAGCAGCTCTGAATGAACTCAGTAAAATTGTAAATAACAGATTTTCGGGATTATTACCAAACGACGCTAGAACAATTTTAGGCACCGTCAGACAAATAAATATCAAAACAGTGGGAACAGGCGAATACTGGCATAACGGTCTTACTGTGCCTCTGAAAAATTTGCTGGAACATTGGACAAATTTCCCAACTGAAGTTACTTTAAATTTCAATTTCGATGGCCTTCCCATATTCAAAAGCTCCAATAAAGAGTTTTGGCCGATTTTGTGCAGTGTATTTGAAAGACCTGATGTTGAGCCTATTGTGATTGGTATCTATTTCGGTATTGGAAAACCAAATCCAATTGAACAATATTTAGAGGATTTCGTAAACGAGATGGAATATCTAATAAAAAATGGACTATATATTGGACAAGCAAAAAATAAAGTGTCTATTAGATTAAGATGTTTTATATGTGACTCTCCAGCGCGAGCGTACATTAAAGGTAACTTCAAAATGAAATAAAAAAAATCAATTTGTAATCGACCAATGTTTTCTAGAATCTTATGGTCACCAAAAACATTAACATATAGATACAAATACAGTGCAATAAGTTTTTTCTATTTTGTTTGCTTTTCTTCTTTCCTTTCAACTACTGTTAGTTGAGGTAGACTTTCGGCAATTTCTTTTGTGTAAATTGTGTGATAACTTAAAAAATATTTTATTTAATATTTTCAGGTGTATGCAACTTTAACGCCAAGCACGGCTGTTTAAAATGCGTTACTGTTGGAGAATATTCGCATACATCTCACACAGTGACCTTTCCTGATTCTAATTGCCGCCCTAGAACTGATCAAGAGTTTCGTGCAAAAAAGTATGGACCTCACCACAAAAAAGACTCTCCTCTGCTGCGACTATCTGTAGATATGATAGAAGACTTTCCAGTGGCAGATTCTCTACACCTTGTGGACTTAGGAATAACAAAGCGACTATTAGTGGGTTGGCGCAACGGTAACTTTGGGAAGTACGTAACCAAATGGAGTGCCAAAGATGCCGAAACTGTTTCCAATTTTCTAACGAAACGCAAATTGCCATCTGAAATTCATAGGTCGGTGAGAGGCCTAGACTGCATTTCTCATTGGAAAGCATCGGAATATAGATCTTTCTTGCTTTATTTGAGTATCATAATACTTCCAGATGTATTACCAAATGACGCACTAACTCATTTTCTGGCATTTTTTTGCGGAATTACAATATGTTCGAGTGAGAACTACAGTAATTTTCTTCCGTTGGCAAAAGAGCTTCTTCAGTGTGTTTTTGTGGACCATTTTAAAGACTTTTACGGCGAGGATTATATGACTAGCAACGTTCACAACGTAGTACACATCACGGATGAGGTGCAACGATTTGGCCCACTTCCTACATTTAGCGCGTACCCTTTTGAGAACAAGCTTTTTTCAATTAAAAGGATGCTGAGACAGGGTAACAATCCTCTTGCTCAGGTGGCGAAGAGATGTAGTGAAGTTTCAAAAATAACAAAGAACAGAGAAAATCAACAACTTGAAAATCGTGAACCTTTTGTAACCACGAATAGCAGGAACCTAACTGTACTGCATCTCAAAGAATATATAATTTCAACAAAATCTAAAGATAAATATTTTTTATGTAATAGTAACGACGTTTTGGAGGTAAAAAAAATAAGTGTTGTTAGCAGTGAAATAAAAATATATTGTTATAAAATTTGGGATTTGGTAGAAGTTTTCGAAAAACCAGTGAAATCATCGTACTTGAATATATTCAAAGCTAAATTACCTGCTAGGCGGACAGACACTATTGTTGGTCCCCAAGACATAAAAATGAAATTGGTGTTTACTGAACACAATAATCACTTATACTTCGTACCTCTTTTGCATACAGTATAAAAATAAAAAATAAAATTTGTAATCAACATAATGGTTTATTATTTATATCCGTTCAAACAGAAACAGTTTTTACAGGAAAATCTTAGCTACGCCATTACTAACTAGTAAAGCTACTCATTTAACAAGGTCTAATTTAACAGCTTGGCATAAACTGAAAAGACATGCTTATAAACTAAGTTTTAATTTTTTTAAGGACAATCACAGCCACGAGATTGCGTGTATCGTTTAATTATAAGTTTTGTCTTAAGGACAATTACAGCCGCGAGATTTCGTGTTTCGGTTAAATTATAAGATACCTAAGTAAAATCTTAAGGAGGATCAAAGTTACAAGCATTCGTGTTTTGCTTAAATATAAGTAAATCTTAAAGACGATCACAGCCACGAGATTTCGTGTTTCGCTAAATTATAAATATCTTATGGACAACCAAAGTAAGACATGGCTATCTTCTTCGATAACTACTTCTTATTCTTCGATATCTCCATCTTCCTTTTCGTTATCGTCATCTTCGTTTATTTCGTCTTCGTCGTCGGCATCACTTGCACCCATTTCCTCTTTGTCGTTTACATTTTTTTCATTTTCAACTTTATTTTGATTCATATATTAACTATATTTGCCGTGTAGTGCCGGCTTAGAATGTCGCTACCCCTTTCTACCCACGGGTGTCGTAAGAGGCGACTAAGGGTATTGGGGCTTTTTATTGGATTTTTGGGCGATGCGGTTGGAGACCCATCACCAACAACCTTTATTTCACCATCTTTTCCCCACTCAACTTTCCAAAGGTGGCTGAGGAATTTCTCATTCCTTAGCTCTGGCTACCCCTTCTAGGGATTTATAGCCGTGAGTATATGTATGTATGTATGTATGTTTGATTCATAATTTGGTTTAATTCATCGTTCTTAATAACATCTTTTTTCTTATCATCAGTTTCAATTTGGTTCATGACTTGATCCGATTTGTTGCTTGTCAAATTTTTCTTTTTCAGTATCGTCTTTTTAGTTTCATCTTTGTTCTTTTCTTTTTTTTCTTTTCCATCAGCTTTATTTTGGTTTCTGACTTGATTTTCATGATCTGATTTTAATTTTTTAGATTGTAGTGCAACTTTTTTCGTTCCGTTATTGTCTATTACATCTTTTTCATTTTCATCAGTTTTATTTTGGTCAATGACTTTTTTTCCTTGATCTGATTTATTTTTAGTTAGACCTTTATTTTTTTGTGTTACTTTTTTTGTTCGTCTTCGTTTTGTTGAAGCTCTTTCATTTTTACTGAGCTTCCTCTTTAAAGAATTTTTTAAAACAATTTTAAAAAAGTTTTCATTATTTTCTTCGGTATATGTTTTATCCCACAAACGTATCAACTCATAGAAAAATTTCAGGATGTTTTTATATCCTTTCAAACCAATTTTTACATCTTCACTATTCCTACTGCCACCTGTCCATGAGCATTTACAGAGAAAGTCTCGGGAAAAAAACATATCCAATACTTTATAACCGCATGTTGCTCCATTTCCTTCAGAACTTGAGCAAACAAAAGAAAATTGCTTTAATAATTTATTTTTTTGATTTTTATCAGAGAGTAACAATTCCATTTTTTCTAGTTCTCGTATGGAGTCGATTGGTTTTATTTCGAATGTTTCCCTCTCGAATAAATCTGCCTTGGCCAATGGAACGACATCCGTACTCATTTTATTTTGGGTTTTGGAAAATCCATCTTCTATTTGAATGGAAAGACTTGCCACTTTATGAAAAAGTTTTTTTTGGTTGTCTATCAGTACCTTTATAGTGTCAGACATATTATTTTGATTGTTTAAAATTAATTGGAGGCTTTTTTGAATCTGATTTAATTCGGTAGTTTTCTGAGTTTGATTGTCGACTGATATTGATGCCAACTCAGACTCATCTACATAATAAACAACATTCTCGGTAGCAGCAGTTACTTCAGCCGGAGGTAATGGTGTGGACATTGTTACGACAGATGAAGTTGAAGGTTCCTCTGATTGTGAGAATGCCTGGAACCATTAAAAAGACAAATTATCGCCGATGTCATGAAAACCATCTAGAAAGACGCGTACGGCGTAAGTACAAATTTTATTACGCAAATATTATTGAGCGTGCGTCAAAATTTGGAGATATAGCGTGCTTACAGACGAACGACAAACCAGCGATACTGCATCATCTTTCTTATCTGATCGACGCGTAATTAGTATTTAAACAGAGAATCGTTTGCTGTCACCCTCTGAGCTTGATACCTACTTGCAACGCGATTTGAGTTCCAAAAGCGATTGAGTTGAATGAAACATGTTGAAATAATAGAAGAGAGAGAGAGATAAGACCGGTACAAAGTCAAAAGTGTCAAGCTTGGCGTCCACTTGACTGTACTGTATGTACAGTCACGAGCAATAATATGTATACAACAAAGAACTTTGTCACATTAAAGCTTCACATCAGTGTCACAGAAGTCATTCAATATTGAAATATGACATAGTCCTATGTTGTATACATATTATTGCTAGTGACTGTACATCAATTTAAATGTGTAGGTACGTAGAAAAAAAGCGCCACGTACATTATGTAAGGCGATTTTAAGATTGTTGTTATTTAAGTAGATTTTTTTTATCGTTGATTTTAGGTTGGTTTTTAATTAAAAAAATACTTGGTACTTACCAACAACTGGCCTGCTAAGGCGTTAAAATTGGTGTTATTAATTGTTGTTATGTTACTTTCTGTCACATTATCAATCTCTGTGTCGCTATTTTGAACCATAATATCTAGTTCTCTGGCTGCTTCTTCGTATGATGATAATATCCTTTTTACATTACATTTTGACGCAGACCAGTTATTAAGGGGTATGGAGTTTTCGTTTCTCACTAATTTGTTAACATCCAATCTTTTTCTAGGCCACCGTAAGACTCCTTTTGATTCCCATGAACTTGGGATTATACAAAGCTTTTTTTGTCCTTTCTCTAACGTCTCTATGATTTTAAATGGCATGTTTTTCTGAAAAATATAAAAAGTAAGTAAAACAAAAAGTATAATACCTACACAACACACTTATAGTACTACCCGGTTCAAATGCTATTATACCTGTCCCTCTTACTCTCCGGGCATGATAGAATTGAGTGAAAGAATTAGAGTAGGGCTTCAGCCCCTGATTCACGAACCGTCGGAAACGGAATCGGATTCGAATTCTGTGCTTTGTTTTTGTCTATTCTATAATGAGTGACAGACACAGGGCATACATTCCGCTGTCGGGAGCGTTTCCGACGGTTCGTGAATCAGGGGGCAGGTTTCATGTTATGCTCCGCGCGCGCCGTGTCTGTACACACGCTGTATGCATGAGTGACGCTCCATTCAAAAAGGTCGTGTCCTAATAGCATTAAAACCGGATAGTACTTCGAAATTCTTCACAAAGTTTTCTTAGTGTTATAATCAAAACTAACATTTTTGTCAAATCACACCAACGTAATACTCGATACTTTTGGAAATTCTTACACTTATTACCTATGTATAATTATCATTTACGTTTATGTAACTTTCAATTATGAGCTTTAGATGAGTTGATAATTTATAATGACATAATTTATGTACTGTATTTCAACTACAACTCACTATAACGTACTATAACTGTCAAAAAATGGCTCTGCTCGCCAATATACACAGACACACTAACGTCGCGAGCGGCAGCGCAGCAGCGGAGCGTGCGTGTGGCGGGCGCGGGCTATATTACCTTAATAAATGCAAATTACGTATGTACGCGTGGCCGGCGGGCGGCGCGGGGTGCGTCTCGTAGCCACGCATGAGTCGCATGACTGGCGCACCGATATCACCGATAAATTTTGTCAGTGTTGTGCGTGCGACGACGCATAGGTACGGGCGCGCTCACATACAAACCGTTTGCGGTGCCTATCTATGCCTATGTATAAAGTCAGCGTATGTACTCATTTGTTTCTACTATGCCGCTACTTTGTTAATACGACTGCGTTCCAGAAGAAGCGCTTAGCATTGGACCGTTATAAAATGAAGAAAGTGGTGCAAAGGTGGTAGTGGCGGCGTCACTGGAACCTCAGGAACTTTAAAGTTGATACAGGATCTCAAGACTACAAGCGCTAAATATCTAAATTAATGTAAGAGGAAATCCCTGTATATTCAAGACTGACACAAAAAAGTCAAACTTATGAATTCGTATGGCTGACAGATGACAGCGTTACTTTCCTTTTCAACTACGTCCCTTTACGATTTATTTATTTATATATTTCATCCGTGTTGGACTTTCCCTATAGGTACTTCGTTTTTTTAAGATTTTTTTTTCGCGCCACTCGCACGAATGAGTGATAATTAGATTCAAAGTAGTACCTATCAGTCGTAGTCAAGTAGTAACTAAATAGTACATACTTAATAGTAATCAAAAGTAGTAGGCCAAAACTAGTATAAGGAGTAATTTTCAGATTTTCTAAATGAAGGTTGACTATGACAAGGCTTTCGGAAAATTGATCACTACGTTCCTATTTTGAATTTTTTTCTGCAATTATTCAATCTATTTTTTATTAGGTACTAACTTTGAAAGCTGTTGACAAACTATAAATATACTACTATCCTACTAATATTATAAATGCGAAAGTTTGGATGTTAGGATGTTTGTTACTCAATCACGCATTAACCACTCGACGGATTAGGATGAAACTTGGCACACGTATAGGTTAGGTCCAGGAATAGTATGTAGGATAGTTTTTACCACGGCAAAATATCTCATTCCCACGGAAGAATCGATAAGGTCGTGAGTGGAACCGCGGGGCAGAAAGCTAGTAAAAAATTAGAAGTTTGTAATCTTAAAAAAAAGTACAAAACCTCAATGACAACAAGGTAGAAGGTGTCGTTTTAATCAAAGTCGTCTTAAGCTCAGGGTTTTTTAATTTTGGTACGTATCTCTAAATAGTATTATAAGTGGTGTGATAGAAACTGATATGCAGCCGAAATAATACAAATATTCTATTATAAAACTGATTAAGAACTAATCGCTGCATTGTAGAATTCATATCTTATGTAGTACAGCCTATAAGACTATACAACACTGTCAATACTCTTTAGGCTGTTCTAAATTCTCGCCATTTTGTAATTAAATAAAGACAAAAATAAAATAACAATAAAGGGATTTTAGTCATTATTTGGCCACAGCCACATCCAAATCATGATTATAAGATAAAACTGTGTTATTTTTGTCCTCTGGTTAGTTATTTCAATTACATTTTCTTATTCTAACCTCAAAAACAAACGCACTCACTTACCTTTTTTGATGTTTTCTGTAATGTTTGCTTGATTATTTTGCCGGCCCGTGAAAATTTAGTTAAAATATATGCATAGGTTCACAATAAATATGAATCGGCACTTGAAGTTCACCTCATGTATTAGCCAAGTGCCACCACTAAAAATTCCAATACTTTACACAATAACAACAGCAACTGAAATGGTTGCCATTTGTCACAATAAGTTCCGGAGGGAAAAATAAATTACAATTAAGTACTTTATTTTTGTATTCATCTAAAATTCTCTTCAAAAACCGATTTTTAACTATTATCTTTACACGGTATTTACAAGAGGTCAACTGTAATCTATTGGTTTCCTCCGATACCACACAACAGCTCTAATGCAGCTGTTAAGCAGCTTATCTTGTTCTTGTACAGTTATTATACAGCTGTACTAACGCGATAAGCTGTATAATTTGGGCCCTTTTTACGATTATAACGGCTGTATAAGCGCTTATTCAGCCTTTGTACAGCCTGACTGTACAGCTTTTAGTTTAAAAGGAAACTCAAATACAACTCTTATGCAGCCTGTCTGTGCTAGTTGGGATAACATCTTTTATTTATGAGTAATAATCCCCACATGAGGAATTCATGTCAAAAAACATTAAATAACATTTATGAATATTATGTTTATTTATTGAAATGATTATGAGTGGCAATCATTAGTGTAAACAAATATATTAAAACAAATTTTAGTAAATACAATCTATATAATTAGTGATATTATGAAATTCAATGATTTTATTTTGTAATATTTATGTCTTATTTTTTTATGAAGACTAATCATTATGATTTTAAATGGTATGTGAAATATTTTCCAACCTCCGCTGATAGGAGATAAAAAGTTATGTAAGAAAAAGCGCACCCGCAGAAAAAGGTAGTGAAACTCTAAAGAGCTTATTCCATTTGTCTGAATGAAGACGTCTGAAAGCCACAGAATCTGAATTCAGACTAGTGGAATAACGTTCAGAACGCTAGGCTTCTGAAAAGTAGATAAATTTTGGCTCCTAGCTCACAAAATTTTTAGTAGCTCCGTCTCAGGAAGGTGGAATAACGTTCATTCTAGGCTTGGGTAGATTCAGCTCCGCGAGGGGATTCGAATCACCAGGTTCAGGCTCAGTTCCGGTACTGAATCCTCTTAACCGGGCCGGACCGCTTATCGAATCCGGCTCGGTTATGAAATTCGGAACTGAATCAAACAACCAAAAAATACCACGCTTACGGAACGTAACGATTGCTGTTGACATACATTTAAAAATCAATTATCTCATATGTATAATGATTCTGTTTGTGTAAAGGCTATGTTCGCTAACATAAAAATATCCATATGTAAAAAAAAAAAAAATATTTAGAAACATCTTAACAACATCTTATAACAATATCTACACATAAATATATGCAAATCAGAAAGTGACACAACATAAAACACTATCGTATTTATAATATCACTATAAACACCATTATTTATGAAAAGATTGATAAATCTATTAAACGAAATTGGCAAACAAAGAACAAAAAAGGACAACTCTCTTTTCGTCTCTGTCTCCCGAGTTCAAATTGTATTACATTCTTGTCTCGCTCTCACGTTCAGCAAGCAAAGCAAATGTAACGGTAATAATCGAACCGATCCTGAACCTGATGCCTGAGCCTGTTGTTCGAAAACAATAAAACCGAGCCGGTGCGGAGCGGCCCGGTTAAGCGAACCTGCACCTGATAAGAAAGAGTGGGGCCGGTTAGGCCAATCAGGCTCACGCAGGGATTCGAATCATTTGAATCCACCGAGCCGGACCTACACTAGTACACTACACACGGCTAGCTCATTCACTTCACACGACACGAGTCGCCGTATCTAATTGTAATCTGTGGAGTCGCCTCGCGCCCGCCACTGCGAGAGGACGTGCCAAAATTTTACATGCCTATGATTGCAAATTACGTAAACAAAAAAAAGATAATAAAAGTTTTATAGCAGATATACATATGCTCACGCCATTACTTCCAGGGGTAGTTAGTTAGGTAGGGGTTCCATTTCATAGGGGTAGGCAGATATGCATAATTATATTCATACATACATACATATACTCACGCTATTATTTCCGATTGGGGTAGGTAAATACGTTTTATCACATACATGCAAATTATATTATATTATAAATATTCACGCCATTACTTCCCATCGGAGTAGGCAGGTACGTTTAATTACATACATACACACATAAACTCACGCTGTTACTTCCGATTGTGGTAAGCAGATAATTTTAATTACATATATACATACTTAAACTCCCGCCATTATTTCCTTTTGTGGTAGGCAGATGCTTATTGTTTCAAATATGCATACATATACTCACGCCATCATTTCCCGTGGGGGTAGGCACAGGCGTATAAATACATACATGCATACATATACTCACGGCATTATTTCCCATTGGGGTGGGCAAATACGTTTCATCAAATACATGCAAATTATATTATATTATAAATATTCATGTCATTACTTCCCATCGGAGTAGGCAGATACGTTTACTTACATACATACACACATATACTCACGCTATTACTTCCGCTTGTGGTAAGCAGATAATTTTAATTACATACATACTGTAATGATTCTTGTTAAAATATATTGTAATGATTTCTTTGAAAAACATATATTATTAATTCATGTTGATTTTTAATATGAGTACCTTTTGTTAATCAGTTTTGTAAAGTGTTTCACCTCAACTTCCGTTTAAAGCAACCAGTTTTGTAAAGTGTTTCACCTCAACTTCCGGTTGAAGTGACTGTTTTCGGTTTGACAAGTAATGAGTGGGGACGAGGACGGCTTTTGAGGCGGGACATTATTTTTAGTCATTCTATCGTTAGCAGAAGTGAAGTAAAGACGTTTAGTCAAAGTTACTGCCCGTAATTATAGTACAAATAGTTAATTGTTAGTTGTAATATATTTTATATGACCAAGTGGAAATAAAGTCAGTGTTCAAGAATTGGAGTTTCTTTATATTTCAGAAGTGGGTATGTACCAGATCTATTCAATAACTATATTATTATTTTATGTCGAATTTGCGAATATAGTGACAGTTTTTTTTTTAAAGAGGATAGATAACATTTATTTATTTGATATACGCCTACACACACGGACATGTATTCGATTGGGGCTACTCTCCGATGATGCTTACTCACAAGACATGCATTCGATCGGGGCTACTCTCCGATAATGCTTAGTCACACGACATGCATTCGATCGGGGCTACTCTTCGATAATGCTTACTCAGACGACTCGACATACATTCGATCGAGGCTACTCTCCGATAATGCTTAGTCACACGACATGCATTCGATCGGGGCTACTCTTCGATAATGCTTACTCAGACGACTCGACATACATTCGATCAAGGCTACTCTCCGATAATGCTTACTTACACGGCATGTATTAGATCAGGACTACTCTCTGATAATGTTTACTCAGACAACATGTATTCGATTGGGGCTACTCTCCGATAATGCTTATTTACACGACATGCATTCGATCAAGGCTACTCTCCGATAATGCTTATTCAC
The DNA here is from genome assembly GCA_963576735.1 of Bedellia somnulentella. Lineage (NCBI taxonomy): Eukaryota > Metazoa > Arthropoda > Insecta > Lepidoptera > Bedelliidae > Bedellia > Bedellia somnulentella. Next base: position 7,172,634 of record OY755189.1, on the reverse strand, counting down.
ACGACATGCATTCGATCAAGGCTACTCTCTGATCATGCTTACTCACACGACATGCATATTATACTACAATGACACTATCCTATATGTACATATATTTTATGTTCTCAAAAAAAAAAAAAAAAGGCAACCTAACCTTTGCCATTGAAGCCTAGCCTTGGCTTTGAAGTTTGGGTATGTAGAAGCACCGTGACATTCGCAATATGTACAGAAGTAATTTGAATTTACCTGTGTTTTAAACTATTTTACCGTCAAGAAATGTTAAGGACTTCGCGTTGTGCATTGGTGTTAAAACGAATCACAGACTAGATTTGATAACGTAAGACAGTATCTGTTTTCATTTTCATTTAGTCTAGAATCTTGTTTATTTTATTTTAAATTATTTACAATGTTGATAAAACATTATGCAGGTGGAATATTATTTCGTAATCTATTTTAACATTGTAAAACTTTATGACTAAAATTTGAGTGGTTTTTACATATTTGATATAAAGTAAGAGTGAGTTATTGAAATTATTTTACACTACCTGCATATCGTGACATACGTGATGTAATGAACTATGTATGAAGACTGGATTATTTATTTACATAACACAACCATATTTATTTATTTACATAACACAACCATAATTATTTATTTTCGTAACACAACCATGCGATGCTCGCATCGCATTCGAGTGGAACCGACCGGGCGGCAAGCGAGCCCGCGGCCGTCCCGTACACACTTGGCGCCGGAGCGTGGAGACCGAGCTGCGAGCGGCGGGACTGAGTTGGAGTGCGGCCAGGGAAGTCACGGCAGACAGGAAGGCGTGGCGGGAGCTTGTGCAGGCCCTGTGCACCAGTGGGGTGCCATAGGACGACAACAACCACAACACAACCATATTATGGGACTGAGTGAACTATGCATGTTCACTGGATGATTGGACTGAGTGAACTATGCATTTTCACTGGATTATTGGACTGAGTGAACTATGTATTTTCACTGGATTATTGGACTGAGTGAACTATGCATGTTCACTGGATTATTGGACTGAGTGAACTATGTATTTTCACTGGATTATTGGACTGAGTGAACTATGCATGTTCACTGGATGATTGGACTTAGTGAACTATGTATTTTCACTGGATTATTCGACTGAGTGAACTATGTATTTTCACTGGATTATTGGACTGAGTGAACTATGTATTTTCACTGGATTATTGGACTGAGTGAACTATGCATGTTCACTGGATGATTGGACTGAGTGAACTATGCATTTTCACTGGATTATTGGACTGAGTGAACTATGTATTTTCACTGGATTATTGGACTGAGTGAACTATGCATGTTCACTGGATTATTGGACTGAGTGAACTATGTATTTTCACTGGATTATTGGACTGAGTGAACTATGCATGTTCACTGGATGATTGGACTTAGTGAACTATGTATTTTCACTGGATTATTCGACTGAGTGAACTATGTATTTTCACTGGATTATTGGACTGAGTGAACTATCTATGTTCACTGAATTATTGGACTGAGTAAACTATGTATGTTCCGAAGATTATTGTACTGAGTGAACTATGTATGGTCACTGGATTATTGAGCTGAGTGAACTGTGTATGTTCGCTGGATTATGGGACTGAATGGACTGTTAATGTTTACTAAATTATGGGAATGAATGAACTGTGTATGTTAACAGGATTATTGGAATGAATGGACTGTGTATGTTAACTGGATTATTGGAATGAATGGACTGTGTATGTTAACTGGATTATTGGATTAAATGAACTGTGTATGTTCACTGGATTATGGGACTGAAAGAATTGTGTATATTTATTCGATTATGGAACGGAGTTGTCTGTGTATTTTCAAATCAATAAATAAAACTGAATGAACTTGCTATGTTAACCTGATTAAACTGGACTTGACCAAAGTAAGAGTTAATGAATCTGAATTTTGACTTATGGATCAGACATCTATTCCGAGAAACTAGGATTTCAGATATGCGACCCCACGAGAATAACGAGGGGACTCCTCCAGGAACTCCCCCGAGAAATCAATTGAGGAGGAAAAGAAGTAGAAGATCTCCTTCTACATCTTCTAGTGAAGAGGATAGAACGCCGCATAAGGCGCGAATGATATCAAGCCGTTAGAGTGCTGAGGATGTGCTACTTGCAAGTTTCAAAGGAGAGTACAACACTTCAGTAAGAATTAAACCACAGAATTAGCCAATCACTGATACCTACTGATCCAAGCTTTTTATTCAGCAATGGATGGTTAATTTTAACGAATTTACTGGCAAATTCTATCTAAATTTCATCAATCTGGTGGCCAGCATCGACTATGTCGGAAGGTTTATTGATATAACTGATTAAATTAGATTCGACCGGTCACCCTTTTCTGAAACCGTGTTGTGATGTACTTAATGTATAATGTATTTTATTTTGTAATAATGAGGCAGATTATTTTCATTTAAATAGTAAGAGAAACCAGGGAGAAACGGGTCTATAGTTTGATACAACAGATAAATCACCTTTCTTGTGAATAGGTATAAATCGTGCTCTTTTCCATTGATTAAGAAACTGTCCGTCTCGTAGAGAACGATTGAATATAATACAGATAGGGAAAGAGAAATGTTTTGCACAACAATTTACGAAGAGAGGGTAGATGCCGTCTGTACCAGCATTTTGATAAATGTTTAAATTACGTACCTATGTACTTATTAATTTCATTTTCGGTGATAGAAATATTTGTATTGTTTGTGACGTATATTAATTAAGTAATATTTTTATTATTCTAATTGGAGCAATGGGTTGCAAATAGGCTACTCATTTTTTGTGCATTAGATCTAGTTTCATTATTAAGATGCATCTCGGCTGAAATTGCTAAAGAACTTTTACGTCTTTAAAAAAAAAAAAATTTTTAAAAGGAATTTGAATGAGTTTTGATTTATGATTCAAGTATATTTTTATAATCTCTATAGCACTTATCCATAAGTTTGTGGCATCTATTACGTATAATATCGTATTCAAGTTTATCTGTAGGATTTTATATTTATAACATCTACTTCGAATCTTGTTTACTCAGTGAGAACCCGAATCAGTGTAAACTATACCAGGAGGATACTTTGACATCTTTCTGCTCCGTTTAGGAACAAATTCATCATGACTGAATGTAAAGTATCATTAAGTAAATTCACCATACTATGGAAACTTTCAAGTAGAGTAAGGTATCCCAATCTATTGTACTTAATTCTAAATTAATTTTAGTTGACCTTGAAAGTATTTGACAAGAAATAAGATATATTATAGAAAAGAATCAACCTTCTGCTTGGTTAGATATAATTCTAATTGGTCTCCTGCTACTCAGTACAAGGTTGGCGACTTAGTGATGATTGTGCGAATTAATTTTGTCAATGATGCGGAGAGTACCAAACTCCTTTCAAAATTTATTGGTCAGTCTAAGATTTTGAAAGTTCTCGAGAACGATCGTTAAAGGGTTACTGACGGTCCAGGTTTTTGCTTAAAGAGGTAATACGGAAATAATAAAAACATAAAAAGAGGCATTACGGTTCTGTCAATTGCCTTGGGTAGAATTAGACCGTGTATATAAAAGCCTTAGAAGTTCAGAATAGCGATCCTAGTAGTTCAGATACTTGCAGTGACAATGACTGATATAATACCCCTGCCATACCTTGTTTGGTATCTATTTAACAAGTTGAATAATTACATTATGTATTAAATATACATTAACTTAATCCTATATAAAATTATCTGATTGTAAATTGTTCATAGTAAAACTTGTTAATATAATACACTTTTTTTTTAAACACTCGCGGTTTGTAGACATTATATATAATAATCGGGATTAACAGATTCAAACAGATTCAAACATGGTTTGCTTCCAATAGTCTTGTACTGAATGGTAAAAAAAAACCAAATGCATTAAATTTGTATTACCTGATGTTGGGTGCGTTGATAACGAAGTAATTTTAAGTAATGAAAAGTTAGTGTTTTCGGTTGACACAGTTTTCTTAGGGATGACTCTGGACTCCAGGCTCCAATGGGGACCCCACATTAGCTAGCCCCACTGGCTGGCAGGCTAAGTAGTGCTGCATATGCCGTTGGGAGGATGGGACATTTGACAGATGTACAGACGGCTCGATTGGTTTGTTACAGCTATTTTCATAGTGTAATGTCTTACGGTATTTTGCTCTGGGGCGGAGCAGCTGATGTTGGTTCCATATTTGTTCTCCAAGGGAGAGCAATGGGAGCTGTATACAATTTGGGATCCCGAGATTCCCTGAGGGAGTTGTTTAGAACAATGAGTGTGATGGCGCTGCCATGTCGGTATATTTGTGAGAATATTATGTGTGTGAGAAAGAATCGGGCCTCTTTTGTGAGGGATTGTGACAGGCGTGTTCGAGACCTGAGAGACAACAATGGGGTATCGGTGCCAAGGTGCAGATTGTCAAAAGTGTCAGGCTCTGTGCGGGATGTTTCCGGGGTTGCACCGAAGTTGTAATGGACGTAAAAAAAAAGGATGTGTGTTGACGAGTTTCTTACGGGTTCTTCTCTCAACGGGACACCTTCCGAATCCGAAGTAAACTTAGTGTTAAGTTGAAATTTGACGTTCAAAAAACAAAGATTTATCTTTTTGTTTTGAAATAAATGATTATTTTATTTTATTTTATTATTTTAACCAACGAAGATTTTTAAATCACTTTCGTGTTAGGATTTTTAATTTAATGTTTTTTTAAACTAAAATAATAATTATTAAAATAAGTAAGAAGTACATATACTGACAGTTAACTCGGGAGCAAACGTAAGTTAATTAGTTAAGATATATTTTTATTTTATTTTCATTTATTTAGGAAACAAATAGTCGTAAACATTTTAAATGTGCACATTTACATAAGAAACAATTAGACCTACAGCTTCATAAATTAATATTAAACAATTTCGTAAGCGGCAGGTAGATACATCAGTAGTTTTTATTTTATTTTTATTTTTAGACAGGCTCAACAATTATACAATTAACCTAAATAGGAAATTGGAATAATATCTATAAAAAAAAAAGAGATGAATGAAATGAAGTCAAAAGCGAATATCTTAATTTTGTGACAAGAGTTTAAACTGTTACAAAACAGATCAATTTCATAAAATTCTGAGTTATACAAGTTCACAATTCACCAAAAATAAAATTGTTGCAAGTATAGTACATATAGTTTTATGATGCGGAGGGACAAATAACTGTTTATTGCAAGCCATGTCTACTGTCTAGGTATCCTAAATAATAATTTTCTAAAGTTCTGGAGAGTCAACTTTACTATTGAATAATTTAAACAGGAAACTCAAGTCAAATTGCGTACGTCTATCTGGAAGAGTGGTTAGTTTATGATTTGAGCGGGAATAGAGATAATAACCGTAGTAATTATACCAATATTCCAATGTTTTTATAAACTTTTTCTGAACTCTTTCTATTCGTGAAATATGACAGGCGTAAAAGGGACTCCAGATAATACTAGCAAAGTCCAATATTGAGCGCACATATCGTTGCTTTCATATTATAGGGGCACAATTCAAAAAACATGATTGTTGGGAAAATGCGTTTAAAGAGTTTTGAGCCTCTGTATTTTCACAAAATCGGTCATAAATAAATTAAACGAATAATAACAAAATCATATAACTTTATAAGTGTATGTCCATTAAGCAGGAAATGTCCATATATTATTCAAACTTGAAATCTCAATTTTTATAGATGTGCCCCTATAATATGAAAGCAGCGATATCTAAAGTAAAAAAAAAATAATGATAAAATAATGTAAGTTTTTGAACGGTTTTGATATATCTACGAAAAATAAACCCAAGTTATTTAAATGTTCTTTTTTTATATAATCGATATGACAAATAAAAGATATTTTAGAATCCATTACGATTACCAAGTCACGTATTGATGTTACTCTTTTGATTTATGTAAACCATTCAAACTGTACTCATGTTCAATAAAGCTATGTTTTTTGTAAATGTTATTACAATGCTTGTGAACGGTTCTTCAAATAACAAATGATCCATTGAAGCACATCCCCATGTATTCCTATATTTAATAATTTTATGGCCATGAAATAATGTATCTTATCACACGCTTTAGAAAAGTCGGTGTACATAACATTAACTTGTCGCCCTTTATCCATGGCATCTATGAGGTAGTTAGTGAAGGATAGCATAGTGAATAATATATGATATAACAGCTGTATACAACTTTATGGATTGCAAAAATAAATGAAATGAATAGTGATTCGACCGAACGCCCCTTAGAAAATCCATGTTGAGAGGGAGAGATATGATTTATGTAAAGCATTCATTATTAGCTGGGAGACAATCTGTTTAAATATTTTTGCAAAAATGTTACGTTTGGATATAGGTCGATATTGTGTAAAATCATTTATGATATAAATTTTTCGAATCGGTGTTTAAGGCCTTTTCAAATTATTAAAAATTCTACCACTAGCTTGCATTTACATATATGAAGTGTGTGTTTTTGTAAAGAGTAATAAATCACTTTTTAAGAATATGCCACTAACAAGGAGTGATAGACTTAATATAAAATTTAAAGACAAATTAGCAATGCCAGATCTGAGACAGGCTTTAAATAGGAAAAGTATACTATATATGTCGTGAAAAACTTATAATAAAATACCTGATTACTTTAAGAATTTTCCTATAATATTATTTAAAAGAAAAATATTTGAATGGCTAATGGAAAAATGTTTCTATAGTGTTAAGGACTTATGAAGGACGAAGAATAATATTTAATTTTAATGTTAACATGTTTTTATGTTCTATTATAATTCAGTTTTCGTTTTGATATGTTTAAATTGATTGAAAGGTATTATATATATATTATTATTTTTTATGTAGTCAACTTAAAATGATGATGATATCTCTGTGGCAAGGTTATATTTTATTTTATTTGTATTTTTTTCACTGACTTCAATTTTTGAATAGTACATTTAGAGTTATGAACATTAATTTTATTAATTAATTAACAATACTGCATGATGACATTTTTATGAATTTCAATAAAATGACGTAGTTAAACTATGTACTAATGTCGTTCACTCGAAAGAGTAGATTGTGACAGTCACTATTATAAATTTATGTAACATCTTTTGTTGTATCCGCAATCATGACAAGAAAATGGTTTCAATGGTTTCCTGTTTTTAAATAGACGGAAATATTTCAAATTTAATTGACAAGTTGTATATTTATGTAAGAATATAGTAATTAATATTTGTGCTAATGCTAAGATGAATTGAATGTAATGATTTCTTTTGTATTTTGTTTTTGAGTGCGCCAGGAGGCAGCACTCTGTAGGATGGCCGAATGTAATGATTCTTGTTAAAATATATTGTAATGATTTCTTTGAAAAACATATATTATTAATTCATGTTGATTTTTAATATGAGCACCTTTTGTTAATCAGTTTTGTAAAGTGTTTCACCTCAACTTCCGTTTAAAGCAACCAGTTTTGTAAAGTGTTTCACCTCAACTTCCGGTTGAAGTGACTGTTTTCGGTTTGACAAGTAATGAGTGGGGACGAGGACGGCTTTTGAGGCGGGACATTATTTTTAGTCATTCTATCGTTAGCAGAAGTGAAGTAAAGACGTTTAGTCAAAGTTACTGCCCGTAATTATAGTACAAATAGTTAATTGTTAGTTGTAATATATTTTATATGACCAAGTGGAAATAAAGTCAGTGTTCAAGAATTGGAGTTTCTTTATATTACATACTTAAACTCCCGCCATTATTTCCTTTTGGGGTAGGCAGATACGTATTGTTTCAAATATGCATACATATACTCACGCCATCACTTCCCGTGGGGGTAGGCACAGGCGTATAATTACATTCATGCATACATATACTCACGCCATTATTACCTATTGGGGTAAGCAAATACGTTTAATCACATATATGCATACATATACTAACGCCATTACCATTGATTGGAGTAGGCAGATACGATTAATTACATACAAATACTCACGTCATTATTTCTCATTGGGGTAGGCTGAAACTATCGATCGCCACTTCGTACGACCCCGGCAAACTTTTTAATAAATATGCTTTTCTTTTTATGTCATATAGGAGTTCCCGCTTATTTAATATTTTGTGCGAAATATAACGTAAAAATATTTGGAAAAGGTTGTGTACATGAATAGGGTATATGTAAGTATAGTAGCGAAAGGGATATATAGACGCAATGTGTCGTCGTTTATAGAATGAGAGTGGGATAGTCCATAAGAGAGTCCGATAAAGAGCGTTCTAAAAAAAGGCGGGAGCGATTTCGTACGACCACCCGCGATCATCGCGCGCTCTCGAATGATTCAGCAACTGAAAATTGTGTAGTGGAATAACAAGCGTCTGCGGCAGTAACTATGAAGGACGTCAGATTTCAGCAACGACAAAGTGTAATGGAATAAAGAGGTTATTCCATTACACTTTGTCGTTGCTGAATTCAGACGTCCTTCGAAGTTACTGCCGCAGACGCTTGTTATTCCACTACACAAATTTCAGTTCTAGCGTTCTGAACGTTATTCCACTAGTCTGAATTCAGATTCTGTGGCTTTCAGACGTCTTCATTCAGACAAATGGAATAAGCTCTTAAGCTCTAAAGAGCTTATTCCATTTGTCTGAATGAAGACGTCTGAAAGCCACAGAATCTGAGCAACGACAAAGTGTAATGGAATAAGCTCTTTAAGCCGGCACTACATGGCAAATTGATACACGGCAATAGATTGTTATTATTTGTCATTAATTTTATTAATTAAAGTAATTCTAAAATTATAGATGAAATTGCGATCACTGAACTGGACCTCTAATAGTATTTAAAATGTCATTCTCAGATTTCTATGTCTAACAAAGAACCAAAGAACCTTTATAGTTTCGCCATATTCGTCCATAATTTTGTATGTATATTATTTTTGTTGAAATTTCATGATTCCTTGGAACAGTGTAGCCTTGACTGATTTTAGTTGCCTATTAGTTTAGTATGAAAACAGATTTATTGCACTGTTCATTCATATATAGTCATCTAGAAAATTAACTCATAGTTAGTTACATAGTTGAGCTGTTTAGCGTCAGCTAGTATTCTAACCCATTTTTTCGTTGTATGAGGAGAAGATTTTTTAATGATTCTTGGGTTATGTCCATGGCCATTTCAGGGACTTACAGCCGTGAGTTTATGTATACATACATATACTCACGGCTATAAATCCCTAAACGGGGTAGCCTGATCTAAGGAATTAGAAATTCTTCAGGCACTTTTGGAAGTTGCGTTGGGAAAAGATGGTAAAATAAAGGTTGTTGGTGATGGGTCTCCAACCGCATCGCCCAAAAATCCCTTAAAGGCCCAATACCGTTAGTTGCCTCTTACGTACACCCACCTGAAGAAATGGGGTAGTGCTATTCTAAGCCGACACTACACAGCAAATTATGTATGTATGTATAAAATAAACTTGTACATTCCACTTAGTCAGTAGGAATCGCAAAGTGTTTTTTTTGCCATGAAAAATGTATACTGGTTACTGCAATCAACTCACTACTCTAGTTACTAGAAACTTCGTAGATTACTGATGTATCATCTCTTACTTAGAGTCAATATTTATATTTTGAGTATAATCTTAATAACACAATGCATAAGAAAATGCGTTATTGTTGTTATTCAAATAGTTTGCGATCAGCTTTCGAAAAATCTGGAGGACAATAACATTTTGCTTGTACATCAATCAGGTTTTCGTAAGGGACATTCAACGGCAACAGCCCTACTAGATGTTATTGATAATATATTACATGACCTAGAAGCCAGTAAAAGTACCATTTTGGCACTGTTAGATTTCTCCAGGGCTTTCGATTGCATGTGCAAGCCCTTGCTTCTATCTAAGTTGTCGTACTACGGATTTGATATAACAGCAACATTATGGTTTGATAGCTATTTATCAAGTAGGTCACATTTTGTTGAACTACGTGGCAGGGATGGAAAATCAATCACAATCAATTCTTTTGTTAGTGAACTAGAAAGGGGTGTTCCACAAGGTTCAATACTAGGGCCTCTGCTCTGTATACTTTACTCTGCAGATATGGTTCAGAACATCGAAAAGAGTCATTATCATATTTACGCCGACGATGTACAACTATACATCTCAGGGGAACCAAAATATACTGCCTCTACCATAAAAAACCTAAACTCTGATCTAGACAAAATTGCTGACTGGTCAGAAAAAAACTGTTTGACATTAAATCCCATTAAATCAAAGTTTATGGTTCTTGGGACTAAAATTCAAATCCGTAAGATGTTGGAAGCTCTCGCGGACAATGATATTGCTGTCAGGGGCCAACCACTGGAGAGGGTCGAAGAAGCGCGTAACCTTGGTATACTGATGGATGGAGAACTGAAGTTCAAAAATCAAATTCAATCAGTGGTTAGCAACTGCTTCTACCGTCTCAAGGTGCTTTATAATATTCGTGATTATCTGAGTGTGGATTTGCGTGTTCACCTTTCCGAATCATTGATATTATCAAGGTTAAACTACTATGATGTGGTCTATGGCAGTTGCATACTTGGTCGTACACAGAGGCTTATACAGCGTGTACAAAACGCATGTGCACGTTATTGTTTTCGGGTCCCTCCACGCTCCCACATCACTCCGCATTTGAACGATGCAAAGTTATTGAACATGAAAGCGCGTCGATTATTACACATCGCAACGCTTATGTTTGGTGTTGTTAAGCTGGAGACGCCAGCTTATCTATATAAAAAATTGGTCATCCAGTGACTACCATTTTAAAACTAGAGCGATTCTACCGAGGCACCGATCCGCTGCGTTTCGAGGTTCTTTTAAGTTTGCAGCGTCCAAATGCTGGAATAATCTTCCCCCACCAATCCGTGATGTGTGCAGTGGGAACACCTTTAAGCGCAAGCTTAAAGGTTACTTACTCACAACAGAACATACGTCGTTAAAAACCCTGACCCTAATCCTACATATCCCAATTTATATCGTGTATACGCTTTATATATGCATACTTTATTGTTTATGAATTCTAAATATATCATTAATATCATTATATACGTGCATTTTATACTTTTAATAGGATATAATTATATGTATTCATGTATACATATGTGTATTTATGTATATGTTTTCATTGAAGAGTGTACCTATGCAATTATTATATTTATTTATTTTTATCTTTTATTATTATAATTTTTCTTTATTTGTTTATAATGTGGTTTTTTTTTTAAAAAGTAAGAGTGCAAGTTATGTGTGCGGGTATGGCCATGGCCATTGATCGACTTTTTTGTATTTCGTTTTTAATTAACTATTATTTTGTTGTCATTCATTTTATGTAGCATGAAATGTATGTTATAATAGGTGTCACTCCAAATGGGTCCAAATCAGTGTTGTGTGTAAAACGCACAAAAATAAGCTGAGGCAGGACTTATTCACATTTGTTTCATTTATTTTATTTTATTTTGTATCACTTTTTATGTCTCTTTTATAATTTTAATATTCAAGTAAACTGTGTAGTAGTTAATAGTTCAAATGTGAATAAATGTCTCTTCTTTCTTTCTTTCTAAATAAAACTGGCTGTTCAGTAAAAGAATAATCTAATAAGTTATGTAAATTTTGTAGCGATTTAAAAGGCACGTTAGAGGGAATGGTATTATTCTTGCGATATCAGTTAACCGAGCAAGATAGGTACATACAAAAATGCGATCAATACTGATTGTCATCGGATGCTTGGCACTGTTGGCCGTTTGCACCAGCGCGCCTTTAGAAGAGGACGTAATCCAGACGATACCAGTAAAAAAAGATCCAATACCATCTCTTACAAAAGAAAATGGTGCGAAATCTGGTGTTGCGGACGTAGCCTCCGCTGCTTCTGAAGCCGATCACAAACACGACAGAACGCGAAGAGACACCGCTGGGCAGGAAAGCGATTTGTTACCCTCAGCTAATGAAGCAGACGCCTCGCCATTCGGAAACAATCCTCAACTTATTGGTCACGGACGCATTAAGGTACTACCTGCTTATCTTGGCTGATAATGCCTCTGCATCTTCATTAAAAACTCTTAAATTGCATAGACAATTAAGCGCTATACAGTTTTTGTGACTTTCCTTACCTCCGATTAATTTGTCATTGGATAGAGAACCAATAATAATCAATCATTTGAATTATTATAAACATCCTGTATAATGATGTATAATTGAATTACGTTCCCTATGTTAAACTTAATAATTAGCAAATTAATGTTATATAAATCGTTGGATATAAATACCATCACCTTCCGGCTGAGATTGTAATTATTTTGTATGAAATTAATACTAATAAAATGTTTAACTATACTGTGTTTTGCATAATTTATTTATCACAATTGATGATTTATAATTCTTTGCCTCTTGCGGAAAATAAAACTATATATTCTGCATTACAAAAAAATGGCACAATCAAACCTGACTTGCAAGTGGATAAAAAATATGAAGCTGATAACAACTATTATCAGAGAAATGAAGAAATCTTAGAAGAAGCTCCAAGTGAAAATGAATATCATTATAGATATAAACCACTATTTGCATATCGTCGAATTGAACACACTAAAAAACGCTTCAATATGTTTAATTCTTTTGTTGGTTAATTAAATCAAAGTACAAGGCTGCCAATTTTCAACGTTGTGTATTTAATTAGGTGTTTCACAATTAACAAAGTGAATATTGCGTTTAAGGTTTATTTTTGCAAGCCTTTCATTTCTTATTTGACGACAACGTGTTACAGAATGAATTTCGTCGTATGGGTTTGGACTTTGTCGATGGTAAGGCATTTTTATAAATATTTCTAAGGAATTTATCATTTACATAAACTTACATAGACTAACATAAATTTTAATTTATTTTAGTTTTCATTGACTAAGGCAGGTATATCACCTGTTCATGACGCTAAACTTAAATATGTAAGTACCAAAACTGATGACGCCAATCGTCGCTGGAGTTCTCCACATAAAGTCCTTCAACATTTGGACAACTCAGTAAAAAAGAATACGAAATCAATAACTCAGAATCCAAAAATGGAAGAATCACTATTTCAAATTTCAAAAGATTTAGTTGCATTCATTATATCAAAATTAGATGTGCAAAATAAAAGTACTCAAATAACTAAAAAAGCTACTAATAAAAATAATAAAGGTATTACAGCAATTGAAAATATAATAATTTTGGATTATTTGTCTCGATCATTATTTACTAATATTTTGACTATAACTAGATCTACGGCTGATCCTGAAATGCATCGATTAGTCTATGGTTTAGCACAGATAGCTACTGAAATATCATTAATTTCAGCATTGAATGATGTCACATTTTCAACTGCTATGTCCAAAAAGCAGTCTATTGATTTAGGTATAAGAAGAAAGAGAGCAGCAGAAATAAATGACCAAAATAATATGGACCATATTGAGCCCGAAAATATTTTGTATCATACAGAAATTTTAAACGCTATATTAAATAAAACTTCAGTTACTTCTCCTAACAAACATAAGTTTAAAGGACTTAATGCATCCACGTTAAAGGGTCCTCATTCAGTTCTTCCTGAATCGAATAAGAAACCAGTACACTTAGTAAATGCAGAGGCTAAACCCTTAAAAATAAAAGGATTTTTAAATCAGACTGATTTTGAACTGAAAGATTCAAATGAAACAAGTGCAATTATAGTTCAAAATAAGATAAGCGATGATCACGAATTCATTTCGTTGTCTGATGATACTTTGGATAACCATGATGTATCAATGCCAGCTTTAGTCAAAGAAGATATGGACAACGATTTAAGTAATCAGTCTCCATTGACACCAGATATTGTTGCTGAAATGGAAATAGATCATACTGAAATTGAAGACCTGAGAAACGAAAAGAAAATGAAACATAGAATGGAAAAATTGGAAGGAAGAGCTAAAAAGGCCATAATGTATGCTGGTGATGTAGCTTACTTGACGGCTGCAAGTATTGTCTCTATGCGGAAGGCTTTAACAGCGTCTGTCGAAGTGCAGATGTCTGTTAAGTTCGCAAAGAATGGAATGTCCAATCACCATGAGCTCATGATGAATCTTGCTAGGACAGCAGCACAGCAAGCAGGAAAAGAAGCTAAAAGCGCCTCGTCTCGGTCAGCAGCTTGTGAACGTGTCATAAAACTAGCTCTTAAATACGCATCACAATCAGCAGGAGCTAAGCTAAGTCATGTCGCCAACAGAATTGTTATGGATACTCTTTCTTTGGGTACACTTACTAAATCAGTGGCCTATGTTTCATCAGAGATAGCCATAAACTCATTGTATGAAGCTAGCGATACCAAGTTGTCTTAGGAATTTCGAGAAACACAATTCGTTTCAAGTAATATGAAAATACTGATAATATAAATGTTTCTAAAATAGATCTCATACAGTGAATGATCTTCTGAAGTTATTTAAATTACTAAAATTATATAAAATAGGAGAGAAAGGGAGTCAATAAAAATAATGTAAGTAGATGATTATTGTTTTTGTTTTATTAATTCAACAAAAAGTCCTATGTGTCTTTATTGAACAACATTGAACTGTTAAAAACCATGATTTACCACACATATGACTTTGGAAAAGACACATTGCTTGACTTAGGGTTCGAACCCGCGGCCATGCTCTTTACTTGAGGCGTTGGTGGACTTAACATGCTGTTTAATAGTTTAGTTACTTCATAAATAACTCCACCGAAAGTCTCGTGCCTATCCTGAATGTTGGGATTTGTTGACCATAGTCTCTTGTGCTGGCCTAGTGAGGGTTAGCAGACTAAAGCCACAACTACTGTGGTAATTGCCGTTACTGAGGGCTATAGGTAAACTACAAGGCACAAAAGCATTTTTATTTTCGAATTATTAGGTGATTCAGCCGGCAATATACTTACAAACCTGAGTTTTATAAGTTTACCGCCCGGTAATCGAACCAGTGACTTCCAGGCGAGCAAGCATCCAAACAAGCAAGCAAATATAGATGAAACATACATACATACATACATATACTCACGCCATTAATTCCCATTGGGGTAGGCAGAAACTATCGATCGCCACTTCGTACGATCCTGACAAACCTCTCTAGCTTCGTTTACATCCATCAATCTTTTCATACATGCTCTTTTATTCTTCATACTTCGGACGCCAGCCTTTTTGAGCACACTCTCAATTTGGTCCAAGTGTGTTCTCCGTGGTCGTCCTCTACTAACATTACACTAGCTCTATAGATCCCTTTTACCAATTTTCTATCATCCATCCTCTCTATGTGCCCAAACCACCTCAACATTCCTTTTTCTATCTTTCTTACAATATCATCTTTCACACCACACTTTTCACGAATAACACTATTTCTCACTCGGTCACACAATCTAACATTACAATTTTTTCTGAGGGACCTCATCTCTACTGCATTCACTCTGCTCTCATGCTCCTTCTGCCACACCCAACATTCGCTTCCATACATAAGCGTAGGAACAAGAACAGCATCATGCACAGCCATTCGGGCCTTTTCAGACACCGATTGACTGATCATTAGGCTATTCATTGCTCCATTTACCGCATTGCCCTTTTTCACTCTTCTTTCAATGTCATCATCACATTTTCCATCCCTTGTAAACAAACTTCCCAGATATACAAACTCCTACACTCACTCTCGTGTTTTGGGAAACTCCCTTTTCCTTCCGGATATACTTCCAGAATAACTTTTGGTTATTCCGGAAATTATCAGAAAGTTTCCTCTCACACCACTCTTGCAAATCCCGCTTTTTCTTTTCTATTTTCTTCTTCACCTCATTCTTAACTCTCTTATATTCATCTTCACTTTTCTGCACTATATCGTCAGTTACACTCGCATTCATCCGTTTACTAGCTTTAATCGCTAGTAAATCTAACCACGCTTTCTTCTTATTTCCAACCGCCTCTTTCACAACTTTATCCCACCAACTTGTTGGTGGTCTATTTGACCTTTTACACACTCCACAAACTTCCGTCGCACATTCAACCATCGTCGATTTGAGCACATCCCATACTTCTTCTATTTCCATTTCATCCTTCATCTCCACGCAACTTAGTCTATCATCCAATTTCCTGACGTATTCATCACTGATATTTTCATCTTCTTGCAGTTTTTCCACTTTTATTCTCGCAATATCCGTTGTTGACACTTTAGGCCTGTGACGCCAACGCGTACACAGACCCCTTAATCGTGATATAACGAGAAAGTGATCTGTGCCAACGTTCGTGCCCCTATAGACCCTGGTGTCAACAACCTTTGCTCTCAGCCTTTCATCAACTATCACAAAATCAATCATACTTCTCTCGCTTCCCCTCTGTCTTGTATACATATGGATATCTTTGTGTTTCAACTAAACAACGTGTTCGTAACACAAAGATTCCTCTCCAAACATACCTCAATCAATTTCTCACCATTCTCATTCATCCTTTGATCGCCAAACTTTCCTAAAACTCTTTCGCAACCGTTGCGTGACACACCAACCCAGCCATTAAAATCTCCTAACATTATAAGTTTCTCATTATGATCACACCCATTCACAACATCGTCTAACAGATTCCAAAACTCCTCCCTCTCGGATAGGGATTTAGACATGTCCGGAGCATAAACGCAAATGATGCGCATCCGGACTAGTCCCAATTTCACCTTAATCCACAGGAGCCTTGGACTCACACATTCGTAATCTTTCATACACTGAGCCATCCTTTCAGATATCAGAAGTCCCACTTCTTGGCTAGCTCGGTCATTGTCAGCGACTCCAGACCAGATTGCTGTGATGTTGCCAAGTTGTGAAACTTCCTTTCCCTTACGCTTCGTCTCATTTAAACATAGAAAATCCAGTTTTCTTTCATTCATAATCATACATACTTCATCTAATTTTTCAAACATTCCTCCACATACATTCATCGTACTGAAGCGGGTCTCTTTAGCCCACTTTTCGCCCCGTGAGAAACCATGGCGTGATGAGTGGCGAGCTACATCGCCGCCTCCGTGTTTATTATAATTCGAACACATATTGGACCCACGAGAAGCAAGGGAAGTAAACTGTCCACCTAGCCAGAGCCCCGCTTGACTAGGTAAGGTTATTTAGTACCCGGAGTGCACCAAGCTATGGGACGGCGGCACGCTAGCGACCAGGCTCACCCCTGGCCATGCATCCCTCGGCACGGCAGACCTTGGATTGGTGTAAGGGCGAAGATGGAAAAGCCCTAGTCCCTTAGTCGACTTCTACGACACCCATGGGAAGAGATGGGGTAGTGCTATTCTAAGCCGACACTACACAGCCATCTAAGCCGACACTACACAGCCAAGATGAAACCACTTACTTATTTACTTACTTATACTCACGCCCATTATTCCCATTGGGGAAGGCAGAGACTATCGATCGCCACTTAGTACGATCTTGACAAACCTTTCTTTCTTCCCTTACATTCATTATTCTTCTCATACATGCTCTTTTATTCTTCTCACTTCGGACCCCCGCCTTTATAAGAACGTTTTCTATCTGGTCAAGAAACGTTTTACGAGGCCGTCCTCTACTAACAATCCCATCCACATTGGCTCCATATATATCTTTCGCTACTTTATTTTCATCCATCAAAGATTATTGATATTAAATTAAATCCACATATGATTGATATTATTATTTTTTATATGTTAGTATAAAACACATTTACGAATATTATGTTTATTTATTGAAATGATTATGAGTGGCAATCATTAGTGTAAACAAATATATTAAAACAAATTTTAGTAAATACAGTCTATATAATTAGTGATATTATGAAATTCAATGATTTTATTTTGTAATATTTATGTCTTATTTTTTTATGAAGACTAATCATTATGATTTTAAATGGTATGTGAAATATTTTCCGACCTCCGCTGATAGGAGATAAAAAGTTATGTAAGAAAAAGCGCACCCGCAGAAAAAGGTAGTGAAACTCTAAAGAGCTTATTCCATTTGTCTGAATGAAGACGTCTGAAAGCCACAGAATCTGAATTCAGACTAGTGGAATAACGTTCAGAACGCTAGGCTTCTGAAAAATAGACAAATTTAGGCTCCTAGCTCACAAAATTTTTAGTAGCTCCGTCTCAGGAAGGTGGAATAACGTTCATTCACTTCACACGAGTCGCCTCGCGCCCGCCACTGCGAGAGGACGTGCCAAAATTTTACATGCCTATGATTGCAAATTACGTAAACAAAAAAAAGATAATAAAAGTTTTATAGCAGATATACATATGCTCACGCCATTACTTCCAGGGGTAGTTAGTTAGGTAGGGGTTCCATTTCATAGGGGTAGGCAGATATGCATAATTATATTCATACATACATACATATACTCACGCTATTATTTCCGATTGGGGTAGGTAAATACGTTTTATCACATACATGCAAATTATATTATATTATAAATATTCACGCCATTACTTCCCATCGGAGTAGGCAGATACGTTTAATTACATACATACACACATAAACTCACGCTGTTACTTCCGATTGTGGTAAGCAGATAATTTTAATTACATACATACATACTTAAACTCCCGCCATTATTTCCTTTTGTGGTTGGCAGATGCTTATTGTTTCAAATATGCATACATATACTCACGCCATCATTTCCCGTGGGGGTAGGCACAGGCGTATAAATACATACATATACTCACGGCATTATTTCCCATTGGGGTGGGCAAATACGTTTCATCAAATACATGCAAATTATATTATATTATAAATATTCACGTCATTACTTCCCATCGGAGTAGGCAGATACGTTTACTTACATACATACACACATATACTCACGCTATTACTTCCGCTTGTGGTAAGCAGATAATTTTAATTACATACATACATACTTAAACTCCCGCCATTATTTCCTTTTGGGGTAGGCAGATACGTATTGTTTCAAATATGCATACATATACTCACGCCATCACTTCCCGTGGGGGTAGGCACAGGCGTATAATTACATTCATGCATACATATACTCACGCCATTATTTCCTATTGGGGTAAGCAAATACGTTTAATCACATATATGCATACATATACTAACGCCATTACCATTGATTGGAGTAGGCAGATACGATTAATTACATACAAATACTCACGTCATTATTTCTCATTGGGGTAGGCTGAAACTATCGATCGCCACTTCGTACGACCCCGGCAAACTTTTTAGTAAATATGCTTTTCTTTTTATGTCATATAGGAGTTCCCGCTTATTTAATATTTTGTGCGAAATATAACGTAAAAATATTTGGAAAAGGTTGTGTACATGAATAGGGTATATGTAAGTATAGTAGCGAAAGGGATATATAGACGCAATGTGTCGTCGTTTATAGAATGAGAGTGGGATAGTCCATAAGAGAGTCCGATAAAGAGCGTTCTAAAAAAAGGCGGGAGCAATTTCGTACGACCACCCGCGATCATCGCGCGCTCTCGAATGATTCAGCAACTGAAAATTGTGTAGTGGAATAACAAGCGTCTGCGGCAGTAACTATGAAGGACGTCAGATTTCAGCAACGACAAAGTGTAATGGAATAAAGAGCTTATTCCATTACACTTTGTCGTTGCTGAATTCAGACGTCCTTCGCAGACGCTTGTTATTCCACTACACAAATTTCAGTTCTAGCGTTCTGAACGTTATTCCACTAGTCTGAATTCAGATTCTGTGGCTTTCAGACGCCTTCATTCAGACAAATGGAATAAGCTCTTTAGAGCTTAAGAGCTTATTCCATTTGTCTGAATGAAGACGTCTGAAAGCCACAGAATCTGAATTCAGACTAGTGGAATAACGTTCAAACTGAAATTTGTGTAGTGGAATAACAAGCGCCTGCGGCAGTAACTTCGAAGGACGTCTGAATTCAGCAACGACAAAGTGTAATGGAATAAGCTCTTTAAAGAGCTTATTCCATTTGTCTGAATGAAGACGTCTGAAAGCCACAGAATCTGAATTCAGACTAGTGGAATAACGTTCAGAACGCTAGAACTGAAATTTGTGTAGTGGAATAACAAGCGTCTGCGAAGGACGTCTGAATTCAGCAACGACAAAGTGTAATGGAATAAGCTCTTTAAGCCGGCACTACATGGCAAATTGATACACGGCAATAGATTGTTATTATTCGTCATTAATTTTATTAATTAAAGTAATTCTAAAATTATAGATGAAATTGCGATCACTGAACTGGACCTCTAATAGTATTTAAAATGTCATTCTCAGATTTCTATGTCTAACAAAGAACCAAAGAACCAAAGAACCTTTATAGTTTCGCCATATTTTTGTATGTATATTATTTTTGTTGAAATTTCATGATTCCTTGGAACAGTGTAGCCTTGACTGATTTTAGTTGCCTATTAGTTTAGTATGAAAACAGATTTATTGCACTGTTCATTCATATATAGTCATCTAGAAAATTAACTCATAGTTAGTTACATAGTTGAGCTGTTTAGCGTCAGCTAGTATTCTAACCCATTTTTTCGTTGTATGAGGAGAAGATTTTTTAATGATTCTTGGGTTATGTCCATGGCCATTTCAGGGACTTACAGCCGTGAGTTTATGTATACATACATATACTCACGGCTATAAATCCCTAAACGGGGTAGCCTGATCTAAGGAATTACAAATTCTTCAGGCACTTTTGGAAGTTGCGTTGGGAAAAGATGGTAAAATAAAGGTTGTTGGTGATGGGTCTCCAACCGCATCGCCCAAAAATCCCTTAAAGGCCCAATACCGTTAGTTGCCTCTTACGTACACCCACCAGAAGAAATGGGGTAGTGCTATTCGAAGCCGACACTACACAGCAAATTATGTATGTATGTATAAAATAAACTTGTACATTCCACTAAGTCAGTAGGAATCGCAAAGTGTTTTTTTTGCCATGAAAAATGTATACTGGTTACTGCAATCAACTCACTACTCTAGTTACTAGAAACTTCGTAGATTACTGATGTATCATCTCTTACTTAGAGTCAATATTTATATTTTGAGTATAATCTTAATAACACAATGCATAAGAAAATGCGTCATTGTTGTTATTCAAATAGTTTGCGATCAGCTTTCGAAATATCTGGAGGATAATAACATTTTGCTTGTACATCAATCAGGTTTTCGTAAGGGACATTCAACGGCAACAGCCCTACTAGATGTTATTGATAATATATTACATGACCTAGAAGCCGGTAAAAGTACCATTTTGGCACTGTTAGATTTCTCCAGGGCTTTCGATTGCATGTGCAAGCCCTTGCTTCTATCTAAGTTGTCGTACTACGGATTTGATATAACAGCAACATTATGGTTTGATAGCTATTTATCAAGTAGGTCACATTTTGTTGAACTACGTGGCAGGGATGGAAAATCAATCACAATCAATTCTTTTGTTAGTGAACTAGAAAGGGGTGTTCCACAAGGTTCAATACTAGGGCCTCTGCTCTTTATAATTTACTCTGCAGATATGGTTCAGAACATCGAAAAGAGTCATTATCATATTTACGCCGACGATGTACAACTATACATCTCAGGGGAACCAAAATATACTGCCTCTACCATAAAAAACCTAAACTCTGATCTAGACAAAATTGCTGACTGGTCAGAAAAAAACTGTTTGACATTAAATCCCATTCAATCAAAGTTTATGGTTCTTGGGACTAAAATTCAAATCCGTAAGATGTTGGAAGCTCTCGCGGACAATGATGTTGCTGTCGGGGCCAACCACTGGAGAGGGTCGAAGAAGCGCGTAACCTTGGTATACTGATGGATGGAGAACTGAAGTTCAAAAATCAAATTCAATCAGTGGTTAGCAACTGCTTCTACCGTCTCAAGGTGCTTTATAATATTCGTGATTATCTGAGTGTGGATTTGCGTGTTCACCTTTCCGAATCATTGATATTATCAAGGTTAAACTACTGTGATGTGGTCTATGGCAGTTGCATACTTGGTCGTACACAGAGGCTTATACAGCGTGTACAAAACGCATGTGCACGTTATTGTTTTCGGGTCCCTCCACGCTCCCACATCACTCCGCATTTGAACGATGCAAAGTTATTGAACATGAAAGCGCGTCGATTATTACACATCGCAACGCTTATGTTTGGTGTTGTTAAGCTGGAGTCGCCAGCTTATCTATATAAAAAATTAGAATGGTCATCCAGTGACTACCATTTTAAAACTAGAGCGATTCTACCGAGGCACCGATCCGCTGCGTTTCGAGGTTCTTTTAAGTTTGCAGCGTCCAAATGCTGGAATAATCTTCCCCCACCAATCCGTGATGTGTGCAGTGGGAACACCTTTAAGCGCAAGCTTAAAGGTTACTTACTCACTCAACAGAACATACGTCGTTAAAAACCCTGGCCCTAATCCTACATATCCCAATTTATATCGTGTATACGCTTTATATATGCATACTTTATAATTTATCAAGGTTGTTAACGGTGAGGGAAAACATCGTGAGGAAACCCACATGGCTGAGTTGTACTTAGTCATGTGACAGTGTATTCGTACAAAACGGCGATAGGCCTGCCCCCTATCACGTGAGTACACTGTCCATGCAAAACGTGGGTACTCTGAACACCAGGTGACAAGGTCACGTGATGTTCAGAAGTATTAGTACCTCTGCCAACCCCTTCGGGGATATTCGGCGTGAACGTTTATGTTATGTTATGTTACTTTATTGTTTATGAATTCTAAACATATCATTAATATCATTATATACGTGCATTTTATACTTTTAATAGGATATAATTATATGTATTCATGTATACATATGTATATTTATGTATATGTTTTCATTGAAGAGTGTACCTATGCAATTATTATATTTATTTATTTTTATCTTTTATTATTATTATTTTTCTTTATTTGTTTATTATACATACATATACATACATATTCTCACGCCGTTAGTTCCCATTGGGGTAGGCAGAGACTATCGATCGCCACTTTGTACGATCCTGGCAAACCTCTCTGGCTTCGTTTACATCCATCAATCTTTTCATACATGCTCTTTGTTTATTATGTGGTTTTTTTTTAAAAAGTAAGAGTGCAAGTTATGTGTGCGGGTATGGCCAGATTATTGATCGAATTTTTTGTATTTCGTTTTTAATTAACTATTATTTTGTTGTCATTCATTTTATGTAGCATGAAATGTATGTTATAATAGGTGTCACTCCAAATGGGTCCTGACTGAAAATCAGTGTTGTGTGTAAAACGCACAAAAATAAGCTGAGGCAGGACTTATTCACATTTGTTTCATTTATTTTATTTTATTTTGTATCACTTTTTATGTCTCTTTTATAATTTTAATATTCAAGTAAACTGTGTAGTAGTTAATAGTTCAAATGTGAATAAATGTCTCTTCTTTCTTTCTTTCTAAATAAAACTGGCTGTTCAGTAAAAGAATAATCTAATAAGTTATGTAAATTTTGTAGCGATTTAAAAGGCACGTTAGAGGGAATGGTATTATTCTTGCGATATCAGTTAACCGAGCAAGATAGGTACATACAAAAATGCGATCAATACTGATTGTCATCGGATGCTTGGCACTGTTGGCCGTTTGCACCAGCGCGCCTTTAGAAGAGGACGTAATCCAGACGATAAGAGTAAAAAAAGATCCAATACCATCTCTTACAAAAGAAAATGGTGCGAAATCTGGTGTTGCGGACGTAGCTTCCGCTGCTTCTGAAGCCGATCACAAACACGACAGAACGCGAAGAGACACCGCTGGGCAGGAAAGCGATTTGTTACCCTCGGCTAATGAAGCAGACGCCTCGCCATTCGGAAACAATCCTCAACTTATTGGTCACGGACGCATTAAGGTACTACCTGCTTATCTTGGCTGATAATGCCTCTGCATCTTCATTAAAAACTCTTAAATTGCATAGACAATTAAGCGCTATACAGTTTTTGTGACTTTCCTTACCTCCGATTAATTCGTCATTGGATAGAGAACCAATAATAATCAATCATTTAAATTATTATAAACATCCTGTATAATGATGTATAATTGAATTACGTTCCCTATGTTAAACTTAATAATTAGCAAATTAATGTTATGTAAATCGTTGGATATAAATACCATCACCTTCCGGCTGAGATTGTAATCATTTTGTATTAAATACTAATAAAATGTTTAACTATACTGTGTTTTGCATAATTTATTTATCACAATTGATGATTTATAATTCTTTGCCTCTTGCGGAAAATAAAACTATACATTCTGCATTACAAAAAAATGGCACAATCAAACCTGACTTGCAAGTGGATAAAAAATATGAAGCTGATAACAACTATTATCAGAGAAATGAAGAAATCTTAGAAGAAGCTCCAAGTGAAAATGAATATCATTATAGATATAGACCACTATTTGCTTATCGTCGAATTGAACACACAAAAAAACGCTTTGATATGTTTAATTCTTTTCTTGGTTAATTAAATCGAAGTAAAAGGCTGCCAATTTTCAACGTTGTTTATTTTATTGACTAATTTGATTGGCAATTAGGTGTTTCACAATTAACTTAGTGAATATTGCGTTTAAGGTTTATTTTTGCAAGCCTTTCATTTCTTATTTGACGACAACGTGTTACAGAATGAATTTCGTCGTATGGGTTTGGACTTTATCGATGGTAAGGCATTTTTATAAATATTTCTAAGGAATTTATCATTTACATAAATTTACATAGACTAACATAAATTTTAATTTATTTTAGTTTTCATTGACTAAGGCAGGTATATCACCTGTTCATGATGCTAAACTTAAATATGTAAGTACCAAAACTGATGACGCCAATCGTCGCTGGAGTTCTCCACATAAAGTGCTTCAACATTTGGACAACTCAGTAAAAAAGAATACGAAATCAATAACTCAGAATCCAAAAATGGAAGAATCTCTATTTCAAATTTCAAAAGACTTAGTTGCAACGATTATATCAAAATTAGATGTGCAAAATAAAATTACTCAAATAACTAAAGAAGCTTTAGAAGCTACTAATAAAAATAATAAAGGTATTACAGCAATTGAAAATAGAAGAATTTTGGATTATTTGTCTCGAACATTATCTACTAATATTTTGACTATAACTAGATCTACGGCTGATCCTGAAATGCATCGATTAGTTTATGGTTTAGCACAGATAGCTACTGAAATATCATTAATTTCAGCATTGAATGATGTCACATTTTCAACTGCTATGTCCAAAAAGCAGTCTATTGATTTAGGTATAAGAAGAAAGAGAGCAGCAGAAATAAATGACCAAAATAATATGGACCATATTGAGCCCGGAAATATTTTGCATCCTACAGAAATTTATAACGCTATATTAAATAAAACTTCAGTTACTTCTCCTAACAAACATACGTTTAAAGGACTTAATACATCCACGTTAAAGGGTCCTCATTCAGTTCTTCCTGAATCGAATAAGAAACCAGTACACTTAGTAAATGCAGAGGCCAAACCCTTAAAAACAAAAGGATTTTTAAATCAGACTGATTTTGAACTGAAAGATTCGAATGAAAATGAAACAAGTGCAATTATAGTTCAAAATAAGATAAGCGATGATCACGAATTCATTTCGTTGTCTGATGATACTTTGGATAACCATGATGTATCAATGCCAGCTTTAGTCAAAGAAGATATGGACAACGATTTAAGTAATCAGTCTCCATTGACACCAGATATTGTTGCTGAAATGGAAATAGATCATCCTGAAATTGAAGACCTGAGAAACGAAAAGAAAATGAAACATAGAATGGAAAAATTGGAAGGAAGAGCTAAAAAGGCCATAATGTATGCTGGTGATGTAGCTTACTTGACGGCTGCAAGTATCGTCTCTATGCGGAGGGCTTTAACAGCGTCTGTCGAAGTGCAGATGTCTGTAAAGTTCGCCAAGAATGGAATGTCGAATCACCATGAGCTCATGATGAATCTTGCTAGGACAGCAGCACAGCAAGCAGGAAAAGAAGCTAAAAGCGCCTCGTCTCGGTCAGCAGCTTGTGAACGTGTCATAAAACTAGCTCTTAAATACGCATCACAATCAGCAGGAGCTAAGCTAAGTCATGTCGCCAACAGAATTGTTATGGATACTCTTTCTTTGGGTACACTTACTAAATCAGTGGCCTATGTTTCATCAGAGATAGCCATAAACTCATTGTATGAAGCTAGCGATACCAAGTTGTCTTAGGAATTTCGAGAAACACAATTCGTTTCAAGTAATATGAAAATACTGATAATATAAATATTTCTAAAATAGATCTCATACAGAGAAATAATCTTCCGAAGTTATTTAAATTACTAAAATTATATAAAAATAGGAGAGAAAAGGAGTCAATAAAAAATATGTAAGTAGATGATTATTATTTTTGTTTTATTAATTCAACAAAAAGTCCTACCTATGTGTCATTACTGAACAGGATAAATTATTTAAATGAACTGGCATTTGAAGAACATCTTAGAATCATCTATACTTATAATAAATATGTAGAGAGGTCAATTCTGTACATGAAATATATTTCCAAAATAACTATTAGGGGGTGATTAGTAATCGATACTGATGCCAAAAATGCAATCAGTAAAATTTTTGTCTGTCTGTCTGTTTGTATGTTCCTTATGGAAACAAAAAAAACTACTCGACGGATTTTAACGAAACGTGGCACAATTATTCTTCATATCCTGGGCAGGTTATAGTATACTTTTTAGCAGAGTAGTGAAGGGGAATTTTGGGAAATTTTGGGAAAACAGGGGGAAGTTACTCCATTTTATAAGCTTTCATCGCGTGTGCAGCCTTAAAGGTTAAAGTTACTTAGAAATCAAGTATGACGGAAATATTCTTCATAAAATTGTCTAAAAAATATTCTGCAATAGCATGTGTCTACATTTTATGGTTGACTCACAATAACACGTGTAATTCCTGATAGCTTAGCAGTTCGGAGCATTCTGATTATATTTGTTTAATCTTACGTTTATAATACTCTCACTCATCCTCAATATAAAAAAGTTAACATTATAACCTATTCAATAAAAAAAGAATTATAATAAACTTTTTATCTAAATATGAATAAATAAAACATAACTAGTGATATTTTTTTAAATTAGTATTTTGTCAAAGTAAATATTTTATGATTTTTAGATAGGTACCGTAATTTAACAGTTTTGCAATGAAATTAAAGTAATAAAACAAGAATCATAGAAATCGGTAGAAAAACACCTAATTAATACATGAAATAAACAACGCGCCCGTGACCAAAACCAAATCCTTATTAATTTACATATTACATACTAGATGACGCCAGTAGTTGCATCCTACATCGTGGTATGATTTCTTTGTTAGATTGTTATTGGAAAATTTGCTTACTAACGGAAATACAGAACCGTTCATGAAAGTGCATTCAAAGTCACAAAACTATAGCTACACTGTTCAGGAGTGCTAATAATTGCAATCATGGCGCTAAATGTTACAAAGCTTGAGCAGTTATTGAAGAAACCATAGATACTTAAAAAACAACGCTACCCGTGCGAAGCTGGGCCGATCCACTAGTATGTAATAAAATATTATCAGTTTCATCCCTGTTTTGGCAGATTTGTGTGTTATATCTCGTAACATTGTTACCTGCTGTTCAAAGAAACCACGTTTTGCTTGGATAGTACATTCACGTGATAGGGGCAGGCCTATTGCTGTTGTTGCTCGAATTCACTGTCACACTATTAAGAATAACTTAGCTATGTGGGTTTCCTCACAATGTTTTCTCTCACTGTTAACAACCATGATTTACCACACATATGACTTTGGAAAAGGCACATTGCTTGACTCAGGATTCGAACCCGCGGCCATGTTCTTTACTTGAGGCGTTGGTGCTCCTCACGGACTTAACATGCTGTTTAATAGTTTAGTTACTTCATAAATAACACCACCGAAAGTCTCGTGCCTATCCTGAATGTTGGGATTTGTTGACCATAGTCTCTCGTGCTGGCCTAGTGAGGGTTAGCAGACTATAGCCACAACTACTGTGGTAATTGCCAGTGCTGAAGGCTGTAGGTAAACTACAAGGCACAAAAGAATTTTTATTTTCAAATTATTAGGTGATTCAGCCGGCAATATACTTACAAACCAGAATTTTATAAGTTTACCGCCCGGTAATCGAACCAGTGACTTCCAGGACGAGTTCGTCGTGGAGTCAGTAACCATGGAGGTAGCGTGAAAGTACTACACGTGTATACTCTCAGATAGTGACCCTCATATATTCTAGCTGCTAGGTGGTAAGGCATAAGGGCAGCTAACAAATCATCACTAAATACCATGCAGGGCAATATAATATATACTCCTATCATACGTGTTAAAATTGGTGGTAAATATTTTAATGTTATTTGAAAATATAATAACTTTTAAACTTTTTTAAACGCCCAAAAATTTCTTTTCGTTTCGTTTTTTTCTTTCGCAAGTACCTATCTCTATATCTACAACTTAATAAAGGAGTTAATAAAAGAGTAGGCTTCGATAAATACTGAAATCTTAATCATTTAACACAAATAAAGTTAGCCAGTAAAAGTTATCTACACCTTGTCTAAACGTTTGAATAAATGCCAACTTTATACCAATCAAACAGTAAAAAATAAGGACTGGTAAGTTAAAGGACTTTTCCACTGTAAGCAATAAAACGTAAGTACATGAATTGTGTCAGTTGTATTTATTTGAACAGAGTTCCAATATTCAATGCCATTTGCCGTTGCTTGTCATCCAAATAGTGAAAAATCAGTACCACCAGTAGTTGTAATAGTATGGAGCGCTGTAGTACCTGAAAAAAAAACAAAAGTGTAAGCGCCTTGGTGTATGACTGAAGCAAAGTTACATCCGAAAAAACTTGTTTCCACTTGAACAGGCGTTATGTAATTTTGTTTAATCCGTGGATATAGACAAATACTCCATAGGAATTAAGTCATCATGTGAATGTGTGTGAAACATAAATTTTATTCTTTTTGAGACGTATTACTAAATTTGTATACGCTAAAAATAGCAGAGGACTTATCCATATTTAAAGATAGAATAAACAGTTTTTGAATTGCTCCTCAGACACTTTTGGAGACAAACACCCATACATATATAGACTCACGGCTATGACTTTCAAATAGGCGTAGCCAGAGCCACGGAATCTACAATTCTTCAGCCACTTTTGGTTGTAAATTAGGGAAAAGTTTGTAAACGTAAAGTATTGTTGACGATAGGTATCCAGCCATATCGCCAAATGGCCACTTAAAATTTCCCAAATTCATAGTCTTAGTAGGAAAATATGGGGAAGTGCTTTTCTACGACGTCTGCAACATATTGTAAAATAAAGTTTTTTGGTAATAGGGCTCCAACCCTTAAATTATTAAGAAGCCCCAAACCCTAAGTCGTTTCTTACGACACTCGCGGGCTGCAGAAAGTAATTGACACAACACAAATAATATATACATAATAACATAACATAACATAAACGTTCACGCCGAATATCCCCGAAGGGGTTGGCAGAGGTACTAATACTTCTGAACATCACGTGACAGCGCCACCTTGTGTCCGAAGTAGGTATCCACGTTTTGCTTAGACCATGCTTAGACAGTGAACTCACGTGATAGGGGGCAGGCCTATCGCCGTTTTGTACGAATACACTGTCACATGACTAAGTACAACTCAGCCATGTGGGTTTCCTCACGATGTTTTCCCTCACCGTTAACAAGCGTGATAAATTAACCACACATATGTCTTTAGAAAAGACAAATTGGTGTAGGCCCGACCCAGGATTTGAATATATAAATACTTACATATCTACATACAATCATGGCTATAAATTCCTACAAGGGGTAGCCAGAGCTAAGGAATTACAAATTCCTCAACTACTTTCGGAAGTTAAGTGGAGAAAAGATGGTAAAATAAAGGAAGATGGGTCTCCAACCGTATATCAAAAATTCATTATAAAGCCCCAATATCGTTACTCGCCTCTTACGTACACCCGCCGCACCGGGAGAAACAGGGTTATGCTATTCTAAGCTGACACTATATATCTTACAAATAATCATACATATATACATATATATATATATATATACATAAAATCCATTTCCGAAAATATCTTACCGAGGTCTTTCATATGTGGTATACCAAACGGGATGATAATTGTAATATCTTCTGTACCAAAAGGTGGCATCAGTTTTAAGATCAGAGTCAGGTGAATCCTTATTTCCCTCTCGTTCTTTTGGAGGAACGAGGTCAGTGGGAAGAGAATGGTTCTCAATCTCTGGTTCTGGTGATGCAGAAAATCCTGGCTCGGTTGTAAGCACTTCATCCACAGCTACTACTGGTTGTTGAGGCTGAGGCTTGTCTTCCACGATTGGAGAAGATACCGCAATGTTTATCGCCAAACAAAGGACTAGAAGCTTCATCATCTGCCATTGACAAAGGAGGAAGGAGTTAATACAAAATATATTTAAAAAATACATGCTCATCCTCATCAGCCTACAATTAAAATATCGCCTTTTGATTGTTCTTTGACGACGTGATAGCTCAGGGTAGAACACTGCTTACGCGCAGACGACTAGCGTTCAATTCCCGGGTCGGGCCTACACCAAATTGTCTTTTCTTTGAGATCGCTTTTAGATCTCTAAAATTGGCTAAGAAATTGTTAGTCCCGAATATCAATCTACTTTTTTTGGTTTAAAGGTGAAGAGACTTTTTAGCTATAGTATAGCTTTTTTTTTACAAAACTGCTAGCGTAGTGTTTAGGCGCAGTTAATATTATTTAAAAATTAATACCAAAGTTTTACATACCTTGATATTTTCAAAATAAATACTGGAGAAAGACTAAACACGCGAGTGACCTGAGGTCTAATAAGCAGAAGACACAAATTTGAATTGTGCTCAACTAAGCAGGACCTCATCTTTTATACCATATAAACTAAGCCAGTTACACGAAAATGTTTTGTTGGTATCTTGTTTTTGTGGCTAAGATATTCCAATTTTTACTCATCAATGACAGTAATGATCAATGCAGGAGTTTTTACGACGGTCGGAGTGGTGGCCAATGAACTTTTTCGGTAATTAACCGGAGTGATTTCAATTTTATTAGATGTTTTTTCCAAGTTTCGGAATTCGAAAACACTTTCTGTTTATTAATATCCTTGAGGGCTTTTATTAGTTAACGTAGTTGGGGGGGAAATAATGAATATGATAAATGAAGTCTTTAAAAAGAGAGTTGCACGTAGGTATATGACAGTGTATTCATATAAAACGGCGATAAGCCTGTCCCGTATATCCCCGAAGGGGTGGTAGAGGTACTAATACTTCTGAACATCATGTGACATTCTTACCTGGTGTTCAGTCAGAGTAACTCCGTTTTGTTTGAACAGCGGACTCATGTGATAGGGGCAGGCCTATCGCAGTTTTGTGGGATTATACTGTCACAAGATTAAGAATAATGTTTAAAAAATATTTATTTCATCCTACGTGTCAGTGTACTATAAAGTTTTACTACATTATCGACTACCTATACACACATATTCACTGCTGAGAAAGGATTGTATATTCGAATGTGTGTTCCGCTGCTTCGCTCAGCAAGCACATAAAGAGCCCCACAACTTTTAATCGCCTCGTATGTAGCCTGTTTTGTACGCTTCATCAAATGAAAAAATGTGTATGTATGTATGTGTATGAGTTTCTTGTTGCTTCTTCTCTTTGCAAATACCTTCCATGCAACGGTAAAGTCAGTAAATTCAAATATTTGACGTTAAGAAAATGTAAGTAAGTAACTGCATTTAGAAAAATAAATTTAAGCATTTTACTATTAAATATAAATTAAAGTAGGTAAGTGAAACAATGCATTTTATTAATTTTAGACATAAAGTTTTAAGACCTATTCAATCGATATTTAAATAGAAAAGATGTAGTTCAATTTTTCTTTTCACCTTAATCAATGATATGGTTGTTAACACAATAGATCCTGTTTCAATAACACACCCTGTATATACCTTGATGTTATGTGATGTGATCGAATGAGAAACAGCGTGATTCTTGAAAGGTGCGGTGTGGAAGATTATATTGTAAAAAAGATAGAACAAGGAATAATAAGATTGTTTTGGCACATACAGAGGATGGATGGCAGTAAAGGACAATGCTCAGAATGTATAAAAAAAAGGCCAGGCCCGGCGGCGCCAATGAAACAAAACTCAAATAATAGTTATAATTGAGTGATAAAACAATCCATGGGAGATATAATGATGATCGATAAAAAGAAAAATCAATGGCTAAGTGCTGAAAATTGCTATTCGTATAGTCACAGGCGTTATACTAATATTTCACCCACCGCAGCAAGAGTGACTGGATGAGTCGGTCACAAGACCGTCAGGAGTGGAAGAGGAGGGAAGAGGCGTATATCCAAGATACCATAAGGCCACCATGATGTTGACTAATACTCTGTTTACATACATATACCATTTTTCCCATGGATTATTTAGGTCTGGGTTTTTTAGCATTGTCCTTAGTGAAAAAGATCTTGAGAGCTAATGTGGAAGCACGGAGTACACATTTGGACCTAATAGAGAGTGTGGTCCCATGTATGAAAAATAAAAGAGAATGTATCAAAAGATTGATGGATGTAAGCGAAGCTAGAGAGGTTAGCCAGGATCGTAAAAATGGGCGTCGATAGTCTCTGCCTTCCCCAATGGAAAATAATGGCATGAGTATGTGTATGCATGTATATATCTTCATAACATGCGATATGTAGTTAAAATGACCATTAAAATACCATATTTCACATGTTGTCATTTTGAGTGCCAACTTTTTTACTGCACCTATATGGTTATGAGAAATCCCTTTTTTGTTTATTTTGCCACTGTCCTGCTATTCTTAGGCCAACCCCAAAAACCTTGACAATGACCTGCATCCTGAAGACCTTGTGAGAACAAACTAAGTACATGCAATATATCAATTTGAACACCTCTCTGAGCGTGATTGATTGAATGTTGAGGAAAAGAAATAATAAACATAACATATTGTACTTTTCATTAGGATTAAATCAACGTATTACAAAAAAGATTCAATGGTGTACAGGATGTGGTGTATTGAAAGCTCTTATTTAACTTGTATGTGAGTGTGTGAATCATGTGACAATGTAATACTGATCTGGTGATGTAAGTACATGGTGAACAATTAAACATAGGAACTCATATACAAAAAAGCACAACGCCATCATGTAGGAATGCATTCGGTTTGTATCGACAAGTACCTACTTCAATTTTGTTTCGTAACCAGGGTCTGATGGAGCTGTAAGGTGGCTGTGGAAACTCCTCAAAACAACAAATCCAGATGAGGACTTAAATTCTTTAAGGTAATTTCTGATGGGGTGTTGGAAGATCAATATGGAAGATGGCCGTACCAACTTCTCATTGAAACTTAATAACAAAAGAGCTAAAAACAACTGAACAAAATGAACTGCCCACAAAAAACTTTTGCTATCAACTAATAACGCCAATACACCCTTTTATGATTCAAAAGCTTATCTTGATACGGAAGTATTCATATATTACTCGTATTGCCAATGGTTATAACTATGAACAGTCTGGATAGCTCCGTGGGAACATCACTGCTTTTCATGCGAGGATACGTGATTTCAAATCCTGAGTCAGACCTTCATGAATGTGTCTTTTCTTAAGTCATACATACATCCATATACTCACTCCGTTCGTTTCCGTTGGGGTAGGCAGAGACTGTTGATCACCACTTTGTACAATACTGGCAAACCTCACTAGCTTCGTTCACATACATCACTATTTTACATACGCGCTCTTTTTAATTCATATATGTGTAATTATATTATTGAGGTTATTAATCGGTGGTAAAACATCGCCAGGAAACCCGCCACGTGGTTAAGTTGTAGTTAGTCATGTGACAGTGTAAACTTACAAACTAGTAGTGATAGGCATACTTCCTTTCTCGTGAGTACACTGCCAAAGCAAAATGTGGGTACTGTGAACACCAGGTGACAATATTGTCACGTGAGGTTCAAAGGTATCTCTGCTATTTACGGTGTGTGAGTTCAATTCAATCTAACTCTGAATATGCTATGGATATTCCAATACTGTATCATTAGTAGTGACAGGCTATGGTTCAATTTAGTGCTAGAATGTCACGTCATTTCCATAAAGATGACTTGGTTCCCTTAATAAAATGGCGTTAAACTGTATTAATATTTTATTATCTTATTATGACACCGTTTTGCACTAGAAAATACTTGAAATTAACATGCTTCATCACCATTCTAAGCATTTTTTCTAAAATAGTTGTTTTCATACTTAAGCTAAACGACCTCTTTGACGTCATGTGAATTTATTAAATAAAATATTGCTTTGAACTGTTTATTGATGAGTTTGCTTTTCTTATCGAAAAACTGACACATGTTTATTAAGGTTAACGGTAATCTATTTTGAAGGTTTTAATATAAAACTAGTGGATCGGCCCAGCTACGCACGGGTAGCGTTTTTTTTTAATATTTGAGGTTTCTTCAATCACTGCTCAAGCTTTGTGAAATAAAGCTTAATGATTGCAATATAAAGCACTCCTAAACAGTGTAGCTTGGTGATTTTGAATGCGCTTTTATGAACAGTTCAGTATCCCCGTCTCCTTTAATAAGCAAATTTTCAGGTGAAGTTGAGTAAAACGCTATGAAGTATTTATAACAATTTTAAAAAGAAACTACTGGCGCCATCTAGTATGAAATATGTAAATTAGTAAGGATTTGGTTTTAGTCACGGGCGCGATGGCTTATTTCATTTATAATTTCGGTGTTTCTCTACCGATTTCTATGATTCTTTTTTAATTGAATAGGGAATAATATTTTTTTTTTTTAATTTAGTTTTTTAAAATTAGGATGATTGAGAGCATTATAAACGTAAGAGTAAACAAATATAATCAGAATGCTCCGAACTGCTAAGCTATCAGGAGTTAGTTACACATGTTATTGTGAGTCAACCATAAAAGATAATTTTATGAAATATATTTCTGTCATACATGATTTCTATGTAACTTTAACCATTAAGGCTGCACACACGATGGAAGCTTAAAAAATGGAGTAACTTCCACAGTTTTCCCAAAATTAGGTAGCGGTGTTTTTTAAGTATCTAAGGTTTCTTCAATAACTGCTCAAGCTTTGTGACATTTAGCGCTATAATTGCAATTATTAGCACTCCTGAACAGTGCAGCTATAGCTTTGTGACTTTCAATTCACTTTAATGAACGGTTCTGTATTTCCGTTAGTAAGCAAATGTTTAAATAACAATCTAACAAAGAAATCATACCACGATGTAGGATGCAACTACTGGCGCCATCTAGAATGTAATATTTATATTAATAAGGATTGGTTTTGTTCACGGGCGCGTGTACTTATTTCATGTATAAATTAGGTGTTTCTCTACCGATTTCTATGATTCTTTTTTTATTGAATAGGTTATAATGTTTAGCCGTGTAGTGTCGGCTTAGAATACCACTACCCCATTTCTACCCGTGGGTGATCGTAAGAGGCGACTAAGGGTACAGGGGCTTATTAAGTGATTTTTGGGCGATGTGGTTGGAGACCCGTCACCAAAAACATTTATTATTACCATCTTTTCCCCAATCAACTTCCAAAAGTGGCTGAGGAATTTTTCATTCCAAAGCTCTGGCTACCCCGTTAATCGTCAAATTTATAGCCGTGAGTATATGTATGTATGTATGTATGCATGTATGTATGTTATAATGTTAACTTTTTATATTAGGGATGAGTGAGAGTATTATAAACGTAAGATTAAACAAATATAATCAGAATACTCCGAACTGCTAAGCTATCAGGAGTTACACGTGTTATTGTGAGTCAACCATAAAAGATAGCACATGCTATTGCAAAATATTTTTTAGACAATTTTATGAAGAATGTTTCCGTGGTACTTGATTTCTATGAAACTTTAACCTTTAACGCTGCCCATGCGATGGAAGCTTAAAAAATGGAGTAACTTCCCCCGTTTTCCCAAAATTTCCCCAAATTCCCCTTCAATACTCTGCTAAAAAGTATACTATAACCTGCTCAGGAGTATGAAGAATAATTGTGCCACGTTTCGTTAAAATCTGTCGAGTAGTTTTTGTTTCCATAAGGAACATACAAACTGACAGATAGACAGACAAAAATTTTACTGATTGCATTTTTGCCATCAGTATCGATCACTTATCACCCCCTAATAGTTATTTCGGAAATATATGTCATGTACAGAATTGACCTCTCTACAGATTTATTATAAGTATAGATATAGATAAAATAGTAAGTTATACAAAAGTGGTGTTGATTACGCAACCATTTCGAGATATTATGTTTGTAAACAATATTTTCTTGAAATTAAATCAAACAAAGCTAAGATGCCCATTATTTTATCCAAAAAACTGTAACAGTATTTGACCTTCAGTGTTATTTCAAAGACATTCGTTTTTGCAGTTTCTTAATGAAATATCAAAAATCATAGGTTTGTTTATTATAATATAGTAATAATTTCATTTGAGATTAGAATTCGTGAAATGTTTTGCAATCAGCACAATTTTAATTAAACATTTCGCTTCATTTGGATGTCGCTACGTGATATTTTCTATTGGTGACGTCATTAAGTACAAAAGTTGAACTATCTTTAAAAAATCATAGCTTTACAATTATCCACTTTGAATGAAAAATATTCAAATTAGTCTTTTATTTTAGTGTTTTCTATGGAATAAAAATATTTAATAAATACCAAAAAAAATATTTGTTGTTGTTTGATTCAAGTCAGTTTAATATTAAAAAAACCTTGCAGTTACTTTCATGCATTAAATACTTAATATAGCGGGATTGTTATAATAATGCCATAAATATATAGGTACATACATATTCTCACCTAATTCCATATTCTCATATAAATTGCAAAAAGGGGTTACCATAGCTTCAGAATTAAATACTACGCAGCCTCTTTTGGAAGTTGAGTAAGGAAAAGATTGTAAAATTACATATGTTTGCTGGTTGGTCCCCTGCCTTATCGTATAATATCATTTAAAAAGTCACTAATTCGCCTCTTCAACCAACCTCCCACGGGAAATTAAGTATATTATAATTAAGTTATTTATTAACTTATCGCTTCGCGTTATATAAAACTATAAACAAATGATGAAATGCAGAGATATGAAATATTTACGTGATAAGAGAATGGGTGTGTCTTGCAAGACAAGTTATTTTTTCCACGACACAGTAGCGTTGATTTCGAACGAGACTACGTAACGATCAACTTGAAGCTCCAATTCTACTAAAACGCGTGGGTTTCATATTTTGTTGTAAAAATTAGAATTCATACAGTTGCTATTTTTGTTTGTGCTAGAGTTGCTAAAAAGCTTTATAAAAGTTTCAATAAATATTCTGAATCAATTAGGACCACCTGAAATAAGTTTAATTTGTTGTTGTTTGTTTGTTGAATGAGCAACATCACTGGTGGTTATACGGACTACATACTTACTTACATTTCAAGTCGCCGCATCGCTGGACGTATGACACACAATGCTGCCCTTAATGACATCATCAGACGGGCTCGTACCACCATCAACGTACGAGCTATTTTAGAATCATCAGTTTTGCTACATGATGACGATATAGACGTCTCGTAATAATCCGGTCAATTTATACATTCAAGGTTACATAAATTCATAAGAAGCTGAAAATTGGCACAATTGTTCAAAACATGATTATAAATGAAACCTCAAAAGTCCCCATCGTTCCGAGGTGTGCTAAAAATTTTACACGAGGTCAAAGGTCGTAAAAATGAGTTTTTTGCGATTTTAAGCGAAACGGTGAGTTTTTCGCAAAATCACCCTTTTACAAAATTGTAGATCAGAAAATTCTCTACAAAAAAGATAACAATATTTTTTTTCCTAAAAGCCACCATTTTGAAGATATAACGCGTTGAAAAGTTCGATCATTGGTAATCTTCATACTTTGCACACGCCACCTATGAGGTAGTGTACTTAGCGCGTTTTATTTTAACGTGGTATCTCCTGTAGGCCTATTCCACGGGTCTGCAGTGATTTTATTTGTTTTAAAACTATTGTAAAATATTATTGTACATATCGGTTGGTTAAAATAATGGCGGTGTAATTGAAAATGAAATGATTAATATTCCTCGTCTGATTCGTAATTTTCCAGGATTACTGTTTCTTGTCCTTCGTCTTCTTCTTGTTCTTCTTCCTGTTCTTCTTCTTCTTCTTTTTCTTCTATTTCACAGATCAACTGTCCCACTAGCGATTCCTCATTGGTATCATATGAGTCTTCTAGATTAGCTGACTCAACATTAGAGCACGATCGGCCTTGGCAGTTTGTGCATGCCAGGGAATAAAACAGTCCAACTTTTCTGCATCCACATTTAGCATTACAACCTTTTTTACAGTTGCAAAATATTGAGTTGAGAAGTTTCTCAGGTGCTGGTGGAAGTAAAGTTAGAACTGGCTCTAATGTATTGTCGACCAACTTCCAACCCCAGTCTTTAGGGTCCAGCTGATTACCAAGCCACACTTGAACTTGGTAATATACCCGAAATAAATGTTGGTGAGCAGCTACTGAGGTTTAAGTTATAACACCTTATAAGTGATGTTCATACGTGGCGTACATTTGCAAAGTATGAAGATTACCAATGATCGAACTTTTCAACGCGTTATATCTTCAAAATGGTGGCTTTTAGGAAAAAAAATATTGATATCTTTTTTGTAGAGAATCTTCTGATCTACAATTTTGTACTGGAAAGATTTTGCGAAAAACTCACCGTTTCGCTTAAAATCGCAAAAAACTAATTTTTTTGACCTTTGACCCCGTGTAAAATTTTTAGCACACCTCGGAACGATGGGGACTTTTGAGGTTTCATTTATAATCATGTTTTGAACAATTGTGCCAATTTTCAGCTTCTTATGAATTTATGTAACCTTCCTCCTTATTTTAGGCCTAAATTGACCGGACTATAATGTCATTGATTACTTGGAGGAATAGAAGGACGCGTCGTGCTGACAGTCTAGAGCCTACCATTTGTTTGGGTGCGTGGCTAGTGCTGGAGCTGTGGCTATTAAAGCTGAGGATTTTAATAATGAAAATATAGTTTCCTCGGTCTTTGGGATATGCGCGTATATTTTTCGAATAAATAACAAAGCGTATTGTTAAATCTTGCTGGGATCTAAAGGCTGGCCCAAATTTTGCCCAAAAAATAAGCTTTGCCAATCAAAGAGGCAATGCAGCCTCCTATTATCTAAGGCAGCACGTCCCCTAGCAGCTCTATTTATGTTAGGTTATAACATAAATATAATAATCTAGCCGCCAACTGAAAACCAGCGTATGGAAGAATCATCAGCCTAGCTGCTTGTTTCTTGCACACACGTGCTGAGTTGGAGCTTTTTTGGTATAAAACTTGTTATTTACCTCTTTTTAATTTGTAAATTGTCAATTGTCAAAACTTTTGTTCTATATAAACGTTTTTTCTTCTTCTTCTTCTTCAATGATTTGGAAAATATTTTTATGTGATTGAATAAATATATTATTATTAATATATTATTTAGTATTATTTTATGGAGTATATTTAAATAATATTTTGTCCTAAATAAGCTTCAGAATAATAAATTCCTCAGCTATTTTTGGGTATCAGCCAGTTAAGTGTGGGAAAATATTGTAATAAAAAGGTTAATCTTAATCACCTTTTACGAATATCCACGGGTAGAAATTGGGTAGTGTTATTCTAAGCCTGCCAATGTGCTTGACAATTAAGATCTCATTTTCGTAATGGAACGTTAGATAGATTCGATTCTTGTATTTTGGGAATATAATAAATAACATTTGTTTATTTTCTTGTAA
Organism: Bedellia somnulentella; assembly: GCA_963576735.1. NCBI lineage: Eukaryota > Metazoa > Arthropoda > Insecta > Lepidoptera > Bedelliidae > Bedellia > Bedellia somnulentella. Next base: position 7,132,669 of record OY755189.1, on the reverse strand, counting down.
ATTTAACAAAGTTACAAGAAAATATTTCATTTAAAAATTCCAAAGTCAAATAACTTAATTTAATGTTTTTTGACATGAATTCCTCATGTGGGGATTATTACTCATAAATAAAAGATGTTATTAAAGGAAAGAAAAATTTCGATACTGGCGGGGTTCGAACCCGCGACCTTCGGGTATACGCCCCCGTCGCTCTGCCAACTGAGCCACAGTGTCAGTTGGCATCCAGCGCGAAATTTCTCTATCCTTTGTTTCTTTTTTACACGTTCAAGTAGTGTTTGCGTTTCCTACCTCCGAATTTTAACTAATTCGGACGGCCACTTGTCTACCTTTTCAGATAGAATGCAAATGTTGGAAACGCCTAACTATCACATAATTTTTTCTTTCCTTTAATAACATCTTTTATCAAATAACTTAAGTTTAAAAAGTGATTATTAATATTGATATCCTCAGAAGTGTGTGATTGCTTGTGTGTGTGTGATTGATTAGTAGATTGTAAAAGAAAGGGTAGCCAGTTCTTGAGAATTAAAATTTTCACAGACACTTTTTGAAGTTGAGTAGAGAAAAAATGGTAAGTAAAGGATGGTGGTATTAAAAGGATGATAAAGTATCTAGTAAATAAATTTAAAAGCCCCAAACCAAAAGCCTAAGTTGCTTTTTACGATGCGCGGGTAGAAAATTATTTGTGTTATGTTGAGTATATTATTTATTTGAAATAGAAAGGTCACAATAATTTTCACCATATTTGGCTCTGCCAACAATTTTCTTAGTTAAATGATAAAATCTCCGAAATAAACGAAAAGATGATTAATTTTGGACACCTTATTTGTATGGTTTCAATGGGGATACCTGTATTAAATATAATTCACCAAACTTAATAAATTATTTCTCGCTAAGGTGATAGACGATGATAAAAATTAAAACAAATTTTTAAAAAGGAATATTTAGTAACCTGGTTTGTATAAAATATTTCCTATAATTAAGTTTGAATTTGTTTTTCTTTGAACTTAATCTCGACTGGCAACCGCGTGAGCGGGACACTCGCCTCTAGTTCGGGTTCTCGTTCTAAGACGTTTCTCTGCTTGACAGTGTTCAAAAGATTATAAGCTTTATTGCAAGGTGTACCATATTTTTGTGAGTGCGCTCTCCTGTTTAGTTAGTTCCTGTGTTTAGTGACTGAGACTTTGATATCTGTCTGTCTATCCGTCCGTCTGTCAACAGTATCTATCTTATGCAGCGTATTGTAAAACACCTGGAATTTTCACAGATGATGTATTTTTAGAGAGGGCTCCTTTACAACATATGATATTATTTTGATTTTAGCAACCGATATTTATAATTGCAACAAGCAGACGCTTATAATGTCTACATAATATTGGGTTGATAAAATACTTAAAAATTGATTTAAAAATATTACCTACTAAGGATCCCTTACAAAAACACGTTTTTTGCTTTTTTATGACATCCTCAGGCAGATTTCATTGGTAGCTTCAATTTCGCTAAGCCTTGGAATTAAATCTCTCCTCCAATACGTCATGCAGGTTGTCAAACCTAGCAGAATCAATCCTTTCTGCCACAACACGTTGTAACTTAGTCATCTGAATGTCTTAAGGTATTATCTTTATGTATCGAAAATAATTATTAAATATTAATAAATTAAGAATAAATAAAGGAAAGAAATATTTCGACACAGGCGGGAATCGAACCCGCGACCTCGGGTATACGCCCCGACGCTCTGCCAACTGAGCCACCGTGTCAATTGGCTGCCAGTGCGAAATTCTTCTATCCTTTATTTCTTTTACACGTTTAAGTAGTGTTTGCGTTTCCTACCTCCGAATTAGTTAAAACGCCTAACTAGTTGGCAGAGCGTCGGGGCGTATACCCGAGGTCGCGGGTTCGATTCCCGCCTGTGTCGAAATTTTTCTTTCCTTTATTTATTCTTTATTTATTAGTAATAATCCCCACATGAGGTTTTTTTGAACAAAAAGATTTCAATTATGTGATAGTCAGGCGTTTTCAACATTTGCATTCTATCTGAAAATGTAGACAAGTGGCCTTCCGAATTAGTTAAAATTCGGAGGTAGGAAACGCAAACACTACTTAAACGTGTAAAAGAAATAAAGGATAGAAGAATTTCGCACTGGCAGCCAATTGACACGGTGGCTCAGTTGGCAGAGCGTCGGGGCGTATACCCGAGGTCGCGGGTTCGATTCCCGCCTGTGTCGAGTTTTTTCTTTCCTTTATTTATTCTTTATTTATTAGTAATAATCCCCACATGAGGTTTTCATGAAAAAAAAGATTTCAATTATGTGATAGGCGTTTTCAACATTTGCATTCTATCTGAAAAGGTAGACAAGTGGCCTTCCGAATTAGTTAAAATTCGGAGGTAGGAAATGCAAACACTACTTAAACGTGTAAAAGAAATAAAGGATAGAAGAATTTCGCACTGGCAGCCAATTGACACGGTGGCTCAGTTGGCAGAGCGTCGGGGCGTATACCCGAGGTCGCGGGTTCGATTCTCGCCTGTGTTTAAATTTTTCTTTCCTTTATTTATTCTTTATTTATTAGTAATAATCCCCACATGAGGTTTTCATGAACAAAAAGATTTCAATTATTAAATATGTTTTCTTTCACTAGTTTTACGTATCTATCATCATAATACAAAATATCAAAATCACATACATACAATCTTTTCACCAGTCAAGTACCAAATTCCTCAGGCCACCCTATCCTACATACATATACATGACGTCCCTCAGCAGGGACAAAGGGCCTTGGGCAGATTTCTCCATCTGGCTCGATCTTGGGCAGCGGCTGCGAGATCCTCCCACTTCATTCCCACAACTTTTGCCTTATTCTCCACAGAACGTCGCCAGGTTGTTTTTGGGCGGCCCCGCTTACGTTTTCCGGTTGGCTGCCAGCTGAGCACTTGCTTCGACGGGAATTCTTCGTGTCTTCTAAGGGTATGACCCAGCCACCTCCATTTTCTTGTGAGGATTTCCTGGTCGATGGGTTTCTGCTTAGTCAGCCTCCACAGTTCCGCGTTCGAAATGGTTTGTGGCCAGTAAATCCTCAAAATTCGCCTTAGGCATTTGTTGATAAATACCTGTAGCTTGCCGCCCAATAAACAAAAACGTCGTATAAGTCATTATTTGTACGACATAAAGTTGAATAGCTGTCCTATAACAGTAATTAGATGATTACTTGGTCCTATAGACGTATTTAATTTAACTATTTAGTCGTGCGACGAATATGTTATATTAAACTGGTCATAGCAACGTTGCCAAGACTAAAGTATATAACGTTTTATTTAAGTTTTAGCTAATACGTTTCTACGACCACGCAATAGTCATACTAACGTTACAGTCGAATAACCGTTTCCAACTGACAAAATTTGGTGCTTGGCAAACCATTATATGTCATTTATATAATGCAGTAGTTGTATACAGGTTTTAACATTGACGTTTATAAAACGGTCACTAGTATGTCATACAGCAGTCAATTTAAGACACTTAAATGACTTGGTTGTTTGATTACAACTCAAATATAACTTTTATATTGCATTATGTCCATTTAATGTCATGCCCTGACTTTGTAGTCACATTAGAGTTAAGTTTTGACCTTAAAACGCCTTGGCCGCCATATTTACGTTACGTTTGATGCGAAAAATGATATCGAATTATTCATGGAGAAAACTTAAACATAGTGGAGCTTTCAAAAAAACAGTATCTCGACATTACCAATTATTAAAAAGTGCAAGGCTACCTTGGTATTAACCACAAACAATGTTAAAGAAGAAAAGGGTACAACGCAAGAGCAACAAATGGTTCAGTACTAATTTAGTTTATGAAGTATTAAAATATCGCTAAGGATTTTTTACGATATCGAATTTTCTTTATATCAGTAAATGATTTATTGATTGATAAGTTTTAATAGTAATGTTAAATTGGTTTATTTAATACATGTGATATTTTATTTAATTTAGTTAGCAGTTGAACAGTTGAATTTGTTAAAAGTGTTCCTAATGCGGCCACCATAAAATATAACATAACATAAACGTTCACGCCGAATATCCCCGAAGGGGTTGGCAGAGGTACTAATACTTCTGAACATCACGTGACTTTGTCACCTGGTGTTCAGAGTACCCACGTTTTGCATGGACAGTGTACTCACGTGATAGGGGGCAGGCCTATCGCCGTTTTGTACGAATACACTGACTAAGTTCAACTCGGCCATGTGGGTTTCCTCACGATGTTTTCCCTCACCGTTAACAACCATAAAATATATGGTAAACTTTTCATCAGTCATCTTTGTTTTGGTATTTATTATAATTATTATTTTTTAAAATGTAATGTGAACGTTTATGTTTATGTTATGTTATGTTTTTAATTTCTCGCCGTGTAGTGTCGGCTTAGAATAGCACTACACCGTTTCTGTACGTAAGAGGCGACTAACGGTATTGGGGCTTTTAAGGGATTATTGGTCGATGCGGTTGGAGACCCATCACCAACCACCTTTACTTAACCATCTTTTCCCCACTCAATTTTCCAGGATCGGTTGAGGATTTTCTAATTCGTTAGCTCTGGGTACCCCTTCTAGGGATTTGTGGTCGTGAGTATATGTATGTATGTATGGATATTTTCAGAAGACTATCTTAGTGATCATTGTCTTGTCACTGTCCAGTAAAAAGAAATGAATAATATAATCTTGAAAACAGATAATGAAAAAGACAATACCTTTCAGGAGGATTTGAAATATTGGACTCTTGACTCTAAAATTTCTCATCATGCACTCAAAAGTTTATACATATGTGTTATATGAATAACATCGTTAAATCGGAATCTACGTATTTTGTAGAGAATGTCAAATGTTAAATTGTTGGCATTCCTTATAATGAATATGTATATTTTGTTCCTCTCGTCCATACTTTGTTAAGGATTTATTCAAAATAAATTAAATATAATTATTGTTTTAAGTATTTTAATTACCATGTGAAATCATGAATAGAAAATTGTATGCCTATTGAAACAATAATTAGAATATGATACAAATATTCAACCATATTTCCGATAGAAGTTACTTATAAATTTTTCTTTACTTTTGCTAAGAATGGGTTTTACCTGAAATAAATTTAAAGATAATTAATTTAGGTTAATGTTGACACATTAAAAAAAACTATTATAAAAATACATTTACATACCTTTTACATTTGGCGATTTATGTAATTTTAATTAACGAATATTGTTATAGTATGAAAACGCAGAAAAACTAAGACTTGATGTGGAGGTTCCCGGCTTTCAGACCTCCACATCAGGTCTTACTTTTCTTCTGCGTATCTGTACTGCAACGCTATTTGTTATATGTATAAAAAATAATTAAATGTTATAAGGAACCCTAATAGCTAGCTTTAATGGCGTATTGCATGGTCTTCAAATAACCTTAAAAAGACTTTGTGTCTTTAAAACGTCATAAAGAGGTAAGTATGCAACCAAAGCAATATGTCTGACATTTTTAAAAATAAATTTATTTTTGGTAATAAAAATATGATGTTTTAAACACAAAACTAAGAAGGGGCATGAAAATATGAATTGTATTTACATAGGTATATTATCGTAAAACTTAAATTCCCAGTCGAACTAAACGATATTAAAGACAAATATTGAAAGCAAAATATGAAAGTCACATAATACTCTAATTTCTTTTCCCTTACTTCCTTGTAATTATTTATCTTGCACTTAAATCTCCAAATAAAAACAACAACTAACAAGAAATATTAAGCAGCCTTTTAGGGGTTGTTACTAGACTCATATAAAACGTTTTAATAATTCAAAAACATCTGTACGACCGCAATATAACCAAACAGGTGGTTGTAAAGTTACGGTGCGACAACTGCGCGATGAAAGTGGTACTTCATAAACGTTCACACGACTTTTAAATGACGTTAACAGAGTCATCTTCTGACTTTTGTAAGACCATTATACAACATTGAAGGTCGTATAATTGGGGCCCTTTTCGCGTTTAGTAAACGTTGTTATAACATTAGTGTGACATAGCTTTTACGAACAGTGGTAACAAAATAACGTTAACTTAACTATTGAACGACTTTAAATTGTTAATTGGGCGGATAGGTCTTTCCGAACAAACCATGTTCCGCAACCGTATAGCAAGACTGACTTTACGTTAGACTCAAAAATCCTCACTTTTGTGCGCCGGGTCATGACGTTAGAGCTCCACACCGGCTTTAACTGGGCAAAAGCACCTCTAGCTTTGTTTAGGCGGGTTTCGATGTCCATCTCTGTTCCTCCTATTGGGTTCACTACCCCCCGAGATAGGTGAATTTCTCAACCCGTTCGACATCTTCGCCATTAATTTAGAGCGGCTGGTTATCCAGGGAGTTAAGACGCATCTCCTTGGTCTTGCCTATATTGATGCGAAGGCCCTCTTTCGCAGCTTCCGTGGCTAGGTCGTTTGTCTTGGACTGAAGGTCAGAACGTTTTGTAGAGACTAAGCACAGGTCATCAGCAAAGTCGATGTCTTCTAAGTCTTTGCCGAGAGACCATGGTAAACCCTTTCGGCATTTGCAGGTCACTCTACACATAACGTCGTCCAGGACCATAAGGAACAGAAGTGGAGACAGTAGACATCCTTGTTTCACACCTGCAGTCACTGGGATGGGATCAGTGAGACGGCCTTTGTGCATCGCTCTACAGGAGGACCCTTCATACATACACTTGATGAGTCCGATGATCTTCTGCGGTATTCCTCTCTTTTTGAGTGTGCGCCATATGCTGGACCACTTCACGCGGTCGAATGCCTTCTCGAAGTCGATAAACAATGTAAAGACTTCACATTGCATTTCGTTGCATTATTCGAGGATCATTCGGATTAGATTTAGTTGGTCTGTGCACGATCTACCTGGTCTGAAACCACCCTGCTCTTCTCTCAAGTGTGCGTCCACCGCACTCGCCATCCTAGTTAGCAAGATTTTGCACAAGATCTTCGAGCAGACCGGTAACAAATTGATGCCCCGCCAATTCGAACAGTTCGACAGATCACCTTTCTTCGGTAGTTTTACTATAACACCTTCTTTCCAGCTGCCTGGTACTTGTTCTTGCTCCCATATTGATGACAGTAGCGGTAGCAACACGTCTGCAGAAACTTCTACGTTCGCTTTCAGAGCATCGATAGGGATAGCATCATTGCCAGGTGCTTTTCGGCTCTTCAGTGATTTTATTGCTGTAGCTATTTCTGTTCGTGTTGGAAGCTGGATATTTATGTCGAGATGGTTTTGATAACTAACATCTGTATCCTCATCTTCATGACCTGACAGTGGAGCTTCAAAAACTTCACTGAAGTGTTGCTGCCATCTTAGAAGCTGGTCTTCTAGTGTTACTAAAAGTTTACCGTCTTGGCTTTTTATGGGTCGTTCTGGCCGGGGTTAGTTGCACAACTCTTTCCCTGCTCTGTACACTTCTCTGGTGTTTCCAGTCATGGCGGCTCTTTCTGCTCTACGAGCGATAAACTCAGTCCAGCGACGTTTATCTTTTTTTAGGCTACGTTTAATGTCACTTTCGCACAAGAAGTATTCAGAGGCTAGCGCTTCTTTTGCAGTGTGATCCTGCTCGGAGTTCAGCTATCCTTTAATGGATTTGCGGTTTTGGATTTTATCCCACGTTTCGTTTGCTATCCATTCCTTTCGTGAATACTCCTTGTGTCCCAACACTTCCTTGCAGCACTTTTGAAGCACACCTTTAAGCTGGCACCAATGCTCTTCGATTGGAGCTTCATCTATTCCAAGAGAAAAATATCTGTTATGAAGATTGACACTGAATCTCTCTTTTACTTCGGGATCCTGTAGTTTGTCGACATCAAAGCATTTGCTAGCTGGTGCTGACCTCTGTTGAGCATTTGCTATTTTCAGTTTGATCTTTGCGACGACTAAGTGATGATCACTATGCACGTCTGCACCTCTTTTATTTCTGACTTCTAACAAAGAGTGCCTCCACTTCTACAAATCATAAAGTGGTCAATTTGGTTTTCTGTTCGCCGATCTGGCGAAACCCAAGTCACCTTATGACAGTTCTTATGCGGGAACACTGATCCACCTATTACAAGATCGTTTTCACAGGAGAACTCCACAAGCATGTCTCCATTCTCCGTTCGGTCTCCTAGAGCAAGTTTACCTACCCACGACTCTATGCCTCTGTTATCGTTGCCTATCTGAGCGTTGAAGTCACCCAAGCACATCACAATATCCTGCCTCTTAATAGCTTTCAAAGTGGAATTAAGCTGGTTGTAAAAAGTTTCCTTTTCTGCCATATCAGCCTTGTTTGTCGGTGCGTAGCATTGGACGACCGTAATTTTCCTAACTCTTGATAAAAAGCGGGCTGTCATGATGCGCTCAGATACCGGATTCCAGTCTATTAAGCTTTTTTGGGCGTTTCTACTAAGCAATAGAGCTACTCCTGCTTCATGTTTATCCTGTTTGCGAGAGTATAGGAGAGTCATGTCACCTACTCTTTCCTCTCCAAAGTCCTTCCATCTTGCCTCTGAAATGCCCATGATGTCAAGCTTGTAGTCTGCCATATACTTTGCTACTTGATGCACTCTACTTTCTTCGCGCATTGTTCGTACATTCCACATGCCAATCAAAGTCCGTTTTTTCGCGCCAAAAGTCTGTTGTTTAGGATCGGTCCGTTTTTTTCTTCTCAAGATTTCAGTAATTTATGAAATTTCAGCTATACGAGTAATTAGCCCATAGTAGGCTAGTCTGTTAGTAGGGCTGCTACTTTCAAGCGTATAGACAAGCTTTGCAGGAATTTCAGGGGCTTTTTGCACCCCAAGGCCTCTACTGCATGGCTTCGTCCAGCAGTAGCTAGGTGAATGGATTTCCCGCCATTTGCTCGGTCGCAAGTGCCCCGTCCGTTGTCTAGCAGGGAGCACCACGGCTGTGCAGCGCGAGCCACAGAGCCGCCGCCAGTAATTCATACGAACCACCAGCAAGTGTAGGTGGGGATGACATTTGGGTCGGGTAGATGTTGATCCCGTTGTACCCTTACTCCCCATCCTATCCTAGATTTAGTTAATTTTTTTATGCATATTTTTATATATACAAGCTTTAATTAATCATTCGGAGAATCGGCATATAAAAACATTAAATATCTTGGTAGCCAAGCCCGAACAATAGAATAAGAAATTTCTCAGCCATTTTTGAAAGTTGAGTAAGGAAAATTTTATAGGAGAAAAGAATTCAAAAAGTTTATTTTTCAAAATTAAGTTCAATACTAACATTTTTTGAACGTCTCCTCCACATCTCAATCACTTTAAAGCTCCACAACCCTTAGTCGCCTCACCTCCCATTGAAAGAGACGGGTTATTGATATTCCAAATAGGTAAGTGCTATTCTAAGCCAACACTGAACACCAATGTACAAAAATGAACCACCAGAAAAAAACGTCAATTTTAGTAGAATTGACGGACAAAGGTACCTATCGCAAGTGGCATTTACAGCTTTCGACCTTGAGTGACGTCAGGTGCTATACAGAATAATTACGCGATCGTGTCGTGCGTGACTACTATCACTTTCAGTTGCATCTTGCATCTCGTCAACGTGGAGATTAAAACAATGGTTATCGAATAACATTTTACTGTCACGTAATGGTGTTTCCGTTTTTACTGATAAAATAACATGAGGTGTGCATGAGGCATTTGAAAACTTTTATCACATTTTCTCGCGGCAATTTTTTTCATGGAACCGCTTGCAAGATTATTATGAAGATGATTAATACTCATTTTCTTGTTCCGGTTCAAAGTGCGATGGATCATTAATTGTCTAGATTTACCCAGTCCTTGTTCATAATATGTTTATGCTTAAGAAGATACTTTAAGTTTAGGTTAAATTATTGATTATGGATAATTTAAGAAATACTACAGAGCAATAACCCATACCCATAAATTTAATACCACCTTTGACGATTTTAGGTCAACAATAAAGATAGTTTTTTACCAAATCGATTGCATACATGAAACTTCATTCGTACAAATATAGCGAGTGTTACATAAGTGTTGGTCCATCGTTTTTGTTTGGTAGAACCATGGAGGTTGCATAGAACGTTCTGGTGAGCGGGTCGACGGCCGGTGTGGAAACCGGCTGTGGACTTTGATCGCAAAATACGCCATACGCCATACGTTTTAGGCTAGGCTGCACTTGTAAAGGTTTTCCTACCTTGCTATGAGGAGAGATACAGAAGATTGTTGGTGATGTAACTTTTTTTAAAAGACACTATTTTGCGCTTTATTCAAATGTGATAGAAGAAAGCTTTTAAAAGAAGAAGGCTCAAAAAATCAAAGAACAAATTAAATAGGATATAGAATAGAATATAAAAATCTTTATTATACATCATAATTAAAACATGTTACAGATATAAAATAAAAAATAAGTCCTGTAGAACAAAAATATATAAAATACTGATATAGATAAATGAATAAATACAGATATAGGTTACTCTACATACCACAAGTCATCAAATTTAAAATTTATTATATTGCTGAGACGATTTAATTAATAAATATTTTTTATTATTGTGAGGTTGCGTTGAAATTTTCCATCAGGCACCAATACATTATGTTCGTATTAAAAATAAGTTGCAAGTAGTCTAATACACAAAAGTTTCTTCTGCAGTAAAATATAGGTACATAAATAAAAGTAAACATAAATACACCCACTCACAAATGGTGTCGACATTCAAGTTTTGGGTGAAGGACCCAATTCAAAATAAACATCGAACGGAACATAAAAACCAATGACGTAGATATCAGAAGTCAATGGACACTGTGATATTCTAATTTAAGTTATATATAAGCGTGCATTAGTGCCGATGGAATGCAGTTCTAGATTACGGTGTTTTTACCCGATTGTTAAGTTTTTGGTACGACACAATAATTCATTGGGTATTTGGTACAATACAACGATTTAATGGGTAGCCGGTATAAATTAAATTGTTTTCTAAAATATCTTTGAGCTCAGAACGAGATCTCAAAAAACAAGTAGCTCCAATGAGCCCGTGTTTTTGCAAAAAATCACAACAGACAAAAAAGCATTGATAGTCTCAATAACATTCAAGTACAAATAAAATACTCCTACCAGTCGCACATACCCATACCCAAGTACAATAAAATACTCCTACCAGTCGCACATACCCATACCCAAGTACAAATAAAATACTCCTACCAGTCGCACATACCCATACCCAAGTACAAATAAAATACTCCTACCAGTCGCACATACCCATACCCAAGTACAAATAAAATACTCCTACCAGTCGCACATACCCATACCCAAGTACAAATAAAATACTCCTACCAGTCGCACATACCCATACCCAAGTACAAATAAAATACTCCTACCGGTCGCACATACCCATACGTACAAAATTTTAGTTCCAAAATCTTGATTTACTGTACTACATACAAATAATCACGGCTATATATCCTTAAAAGAGGTAGCCAGAGCTTCGGAATAAGAAATCGTCAGCCACTTTTGGTAGTGCCTATATATACATACATGCATACATACATATACTCACGGCTATAAATCTCTTAACGGGGTAGCCAGACCAGAGCTTTGGAATGAAAAATTCCTCAGCCACTTTTGGAAGTTGATTGGGGAAAAGATGAATATATACATATATATATATATTAATATCAATGGTAGATCCAGAGCAAATTTAAAAGTTTCAGCCGAGGGCATACCTTTTAAAAGTTATTTTAATACTTAAATACCATATTTAGCTTTGTTTATGTAAGAGTAAGACCTACACAGGCCAATTTTTTTACTTATTTTTGGTATACTTCTCGCATGAACATTTTTGATTAAGAGGTCTGTATTGCTAACGTTACGGTTTGTTATAACAGTTTCTAGAAAGACGCGTGGTTGCACTTTAATTTGGCCAAAACTAGGTTCACTGGCTTATCACCCACATGTTACATGAGATAAGATTGAGCTACACATACACAAGCCACATGCGAGCACACGAGAGAGTCCAAAACTTTTAAAGCGGTCGCCGTGACCGAAATCGTTCGGACCTCATTAACATCATCATCAAAATGTTTAGACAAGCTCAAACCAATGCCACTGCGCTGGAATATATCAATTAAGAAAGTATTAACTCTACTTAAAACTCAAACGTTTACTTCGTGTATCCCCGAAGGGGTGGCAAAATACTGAAACTTCTGAACGTCATGACATTATTCTCACCTGGTGTTCAGATTACCTTCTTTTTGCATGGACAGTGTAGTCTTGCAAAATATGTACGTTTATGTGTGTATCGATGTTAATACGGCTATATGAATGTATAAACTTGCGCGTGTATTTTTAGTATAATTACTTTACTACGATTTATTTTAATATTTAACTAAAACGTTATGATTGCAATCAAACCCCTGTAAATCAGAACATAACCCAGACATTAAACTTGAACACAAAGTTTATAATGATATTATCTCCTTGGTATTCACTTTTATTTACAGTCAGTGAACTCATGCATATATAAAAACCTTTTTATTTTGAAGACAGTGAAAAATGCACAATCCACTCCTCAGTTCAAAATCACAATTTGCATATTAAACTGTAGTTAGATTCTCCTAATTTGGGCATGATTTATGCGATTTCAGTTTAAGATCTTTGGTTTATTCAGAATAAAAAATTAGGAATTTGTCGCCTACCTCTACCACCCACCTCTACCTACATCTCTCCAAAAATCTAACCACAGAAACGTTCAAGACATTAAACAAATAAACTATTAAAATTTCTACCTGTGAAACCTAAGTTATGCATTCAATATGAACATAAAAGTTACAAACTAAATAACAATATGAAATCCCATCCTAAAGTAAATATATGTACCTACATAATCGAAACTTTAGCTTATTTTAGAGTTATTTTCTTCATTGGGCTTTTAAACTAGTAAGTGTAAAAATTCCGCAAGTTAATTAAATAGAGCAGTACCGTGAAGCCAGCTTCTCGGTTAATCTCGCAGAAGGGCTTTTAAAATATTTTCTATATATTCTTAAATTTTTTATCAAATAGTACAAAATAAGCATATTTTTTTTAATTTGCGAATAAATATTAAATAGAATCAATTAATTTGTGATTCAAATAAATCCATTAGCCTTCCTAGCACCGACAAATTAAAAATCTAATGCGTGTTCTGACTTGAATAATTACAATACACTACTGGATTTTGGTCAAGGTTTTGCGTTCTGCTGTAATTATGTATGACTTCAATTCCGTTTCTTTATCTGAATTAGTCACTATAATATTATGATGTACTAAATGCACTAGTAATCAAGTTATATTGTAAGGTAATGAAAATTTAGCTCTGTAGTGTCGGCTTAGAATAGCACTACCCCGTTTCATACCGTGGATGTACGTAAGAGGCGACTAAGGGTATTCTTTATAATAGATTTTCGGGCGAAGCGATTGAAGATCCATCACCAACAACCTTTATTTTACCATCGCAACTTACAAAAGTAGCTGCGGAATTTCTAATTCCATAGCTCTGCCTACCCCTTCAAGGGATTTATAGTCGTGAGTATATGTATGTATGTATAATTGAACAAAGACACTGGGCGCTTCAACTTCTACTGACCGATATCAAGAGTTTTGTTACCAATGTCTTAAGTAAGTGACTTCCGTGATTCCGTGAAGTGAGTCCCGACTTATCCTTGTAGTATATGTAGTAAGTCATTTGAGGTTAATATAGGGAAACGTTATCCCTGTATGAAAAAATATTATAATCATCATGATCATCACAGCCAATAGGCGTTGACTGCTGTCATGGCCTACCTCCTCCTCCTCTACATTTTCTACCTCATAGGCGTATATCTTTGTTTAGGATTTGATTAAGAAGCCAAACTTCAACATAACCCTCTTCTTCACGTACGGGTGACTCTAGGCTCTCCTATGTGGTGCATTGTATAAAAATACGTGTATTTGCTGTATGTTTTACTTCGTACGGCAAGAAATAGCTGATAAAAAGACATAATTTTGCCTTCAGATTGTGAAGAAAAGAACGCCCTACCTATCGGATCGGATGATGTATTCGACGGTTGATTTCATTCTCGAAAATGGCTTTTATCTGATAGATAATAGAGTTGAATGGCAAGACAAATACAGTCTATTTTGAAATCAAGCATGTTTTATTGTTGTCAGGGGATTTTAAAGTGGTTTTTGAATGAGTCGTGGAAACGGATCACTAAAGATACTTTATTTCTATCGTCTTGTCCTCTATCAACTTCCAAATGTGGCTCAGGAGTTTCCAACTCTGAAGCTCTGGTACCCCTTTTCATCCTATATGTATGTTGAACATATAAGTTTAAAAACGAAATAATCCAACAGAGGTAAATATTAAATAATAATATCCTATGTTTTGGATTTTTTAAGTGATTGTCTCACTGGTGTCTCTACACCACCAACCAGCTACTTATATTTTACGATTTCTCTTAGGGAATTCTGGCTGGGAACATACTTTTGTATGTCAATTAATAAAGTATTAAAATAAATTATTTAGTAAAGTATATAGTCGTTACTAAAATTTGTGATTTAATTACTAAATACTTAAGAATTTAAATTTTATACCAGTACTACTCCGCTCGTATTTATATATACTGTCCCATAACCAAATATACCTGCTACCTAGATATTTATAACTATTTTAAAAATAGAAAATATACTAACATGAAGACCACAAAATAAAACCTGATTCTGCAAACTTCATCTACGCACATGCCTACAAATTGCGGACTTAAATGCTTATTCATCTAATAATATATGATTCTGATCTAACTGGTTGCACACGAATACGTATTTTCGAGATTCAGAATGTATATATGTTTAAGGAAAATAAGTTTGTTTTACTGAAATAAATGTCTTGTTATCTACTTCTCTTGACTATTTCGCCAAGAAAAGTATCTGATCAAATGATTCAGTAGTCCGTTTCATTGTTCTCAGTGAGCTAATGAGATTTTTGGAATCTAAAGGTTGAAGAAGTATTACTTTTGGTCTTAATTAGCTAACTACATTTCACACAAATATCTTAGTCATTTCGTGTGCAAGTTCGTTGACACTGATGGAAAAGATAAGGAAGTGCTTTTCAAAACCGTAACCTTAAAAAATACAAGCAAAACAACGGGCTGTAGCGTGTATTTAATATTGAACAACATGAATTTATTTTAGATGCCGAGTCCAATTTTAGTAAAAACATGTTGATTTAAAATTCTTGTGCCTCTTTTTTTATTTAAGGCCAGTATTTTTAGGCGGATAGCTCGGCCCCGAAAAAGCTCTTCTTCATTCATTTATAAACATGTTACGTTTGGTTTATTTGTTTGTGAAAGACAGCGATGCTACTTGGGATTTCTTCATTGGGCAAAGATTTGTTATTCTCCAGTTTCATTACATAAAGGAGTTTTTTTTAATTAATAGTCTTACAACTTACTTAAACAAATTCAATACCACTCATTCCCATTGGTATTAAAAGGAGAAAAGTTTGCTTAATTGGCCCAACGCCAACAAAAATATATACGATAACACTTGTAACAAACGATACTCTTAGCCACAATCGTTAAGTTCATCGTATCCAAAAATCTCTGATATTTTGGAAATTAATAGGGTAAAATATTGTATCTAATAAAATATTCGGTGTAGACTTAGAACAGCATTGGTATAGCCAGTAATTTCAGCTTAGGTTAGTACTGTCCCATTTGTTCCAGTAAGTGCGTTTGAAGAAATTAAGGGAACCGAGTAGAAGTGACATATACTCAGTCATATGATAGATAATATAAGGTATCTTTTTACTAATAATTGATTCTGAAGCACTGGCATGGCCACCCGTTACTTAGTCCCTAAATATTATTACATATTCATTGGTAGCTCAGTGGGAGGAGCTCCGCTTCTATTCCAAAGAGTCGTGGGTTCAAACCTTTAGTTATGCTTTCACCAACGCGTCTTAGGGAAATGAAGTACTGAAAATTATCCAACTTAAGAATCTTATGATAGATTTTAAGTTCTGGGTTTATGTATAGTTTTATCAGTGTGTGTTAGTTAAACAGGGTATCATAAGATTGATAATGTGAATGAACCTCCAGATTAGTCAGGGGATCGTACGTAATAACGATACTTTAGTCTCTGCTGCCTGCGCCAAAATATGAATTTATAAATTATAGCCATATATAAATTTTAAAACGAAGTAAGTTAAATTAGTTTAACCGACTTTATAAAGTTAATTCATTACAGCTCATCTTATTGGTCGAGGTTTCAAGACTAACTGCTTTCGTTTTGCTTCTGCATTCATAATAAATGTGAACGAGCAAGCAGGTTCGTTTCTCTGAAGGCCGGCGAAGTAGTGAATGTATTGTATATTTTATAGTATGGTTACACTTCCTTGTTCTTCACTTGTCCATTTATATCCGACTAGTGGTCCGACCGGGTTTGTCGAGTAGTATTTTTAAGTGGTATTTGCTCTGATAGCACTGAAATATTTTGATTACTACTCACCCCTTAAATCATTTAACGCGAAGTAATATAAATATACATAAGATGAGAATCCAAAAATGCCAAAAAAAATTCTAATTCCGAAGTTTTGGTTTCCATTTTTCGGGATTTATAGCCCTGAATATGTAATTATGATTACATATTTTATAGTTTTATATTACTTCTTAGAGTTGTAGGTTTTCCCTGTCGTTACATGAAGCTAACTATACAGCCAAATACTATCGAATTATCAAGCATACTCTCATGATGGTTTAAAAAATTATATTAAAAATGTAAAAGTAATAAAAGTAAATTTAATTTAAGAAATTCTTGATCCCATAGCTCTCCTTACGTCACGTTAAAGTTGAATACTGAATAACTAAAATGAATAAAAAATAACCTATTAGCAGATCTCCACATCCAGCTATTACAACGACCTTTGATTAATATAAATCGTTCGTAAATATAAGTTAAACTTACAAAACATACATATACTCACGGCTGTAAATCCCAAGAACGGGTAGCCAAAGCTAAGGAATTAGAAATTCCTCAGCCAATTTTGGAAAGTTGAATGGGAAAAAGATGGTAAACTAAAGGTTGTTCCAAACTCCCTTACAAGCCTCTTACGTACATCCACCGGAAGTAATGGGGTAGTGCTAGTCTAAGCCGACACTGCACAGCTCAGAAGTTAAACACTTCGATTAAATATTGGATTTGAAGAAGTACCGGGCTTAGAATAGGCTCCCCGCTATTTCTTATAGGTTTCGTACTTATCGATTCAGAGATCTTGGACTTTTCAAGTTTTTGGTGGGCGATTAGCTCTGGAAACTCATCATTACCATCTTGAAATCTCAAAACCAAAAGGAAAATCACTCAACTATTAAAGGTTCTGTCTAAATTAATAAAAATACAAACATGGTTTATGGCCGTAAGTATACATATACTTACGGCCATAAACCCCAAAAAAGGGGTAGCCAGAGCTTCAGAGCTAAAAATTCCTCAGCCACATTCGGAAGTTGATAGGGAACAAGATGTTAGAAATAAAGTACCATTAGTGATGGGTCTGAACCGAAACCTCCAAAAACCACTTTAAAAAATCCCATACTATTAGTCGCCTGTGTGGAAAGGGGTAGTGACATTACACGGCTTTTTAGTAAAATATATTCGGGTTTACATACATAACATAACATAAACGTTCACGCTGAATATCCCCGAAGGGGTTGGCAGAGGTACTAATACTTCTGAACATCACGTGACTTAGTCACCCGGTGTTCAGAGTACCCACGTTTTGCATGGACAGTGTACTCACGTGATAGGGGGCAGGCCTATCGCCGTTTTGTACGAATACACTGTCACATGACTAAGTACAACTCAGCCATGTGGGTTTCCTCACGATGTTTTTCCTCACCGTTAACAACCATAATAAATTAACCCCACATATGTCTTTAGAAAAGACAAATTGGTGTAGGCCCGACCCGGGATTTGAACACTAGTCGCTTACACGCGATTACACAGCGATTCGGGTTTAATAATTTTATTTACCCATATCAAAGCAGCAACCCATATCAACACCGAACCTACATACGAAACGGTATAAAAATAAACCATACATTGCAAGCAAACAAGTTAATACATATTTATTTAATAGTGTTGACGATTAACAGTGATCATGAATAGTCGTATAAGTTGGACTTTGGACCCAGAAACATGTTTGCGCAAGGCATCGTGATCTCGATCCTTCTCAATACGTCACGCACGAAGGAAAATGAACCAACATACAACGAAACTGTTTTCGTATACATATTTTTACTCACGGCTATACATCCCTGAAAGGGGTAGCCAGAGCTTCAGAATCAGAAAATTCTTCAGCCACTTTTGGCAGTTAAGTGTGGAAAAGACTGTAATATAAATGCTTTTGGTGATGGGTCTCCAACCGCATCGCCCAAAAATCACTTAAAAGCCACGATAACCTTAGTCGCCTCTTCACCTTAAGTCGATTGGGATGTAATGGAGTATTGCTATTCTAATTCGACACTACACAGATATTCAGGTTTTCGTATGTCTGTGATATCAAGTTTGCACAACGAAATACATATACTATTTTGGTCTACTGTGATTTCTGCGTTCAGATTAGTATTTCCTTATATATTTTATTAATGTAGATTTTAGACAGCCATCTGTTTCCGCACTTAGTTACACTTAGAAGGCCTTTAATGCTGATCAGATGCCTTGTGATCTGTCTCAAAATCCTTCATAAAAACATGAAGATTAAAGAAGCCTAAAGATCACCATTTTGTATTATTCTGGCAAACCTTTCAAGCTTCATTAAATAAATTCGTCAATATTTTCATTCCCGTAAAAAGACAATTGAATTATACTTGCTTGTGTACATATCAATTTAAGATACATTTTAGCCGCTTTTAAGGATCCATAGAACGATTTGTAGGACCTTTAGAATAGCCTCCATCAATCTCCTCATCAATGATGATTTACAAAACTTCACAATTCATGGTGTTCTTTTAAGGCTTGTAATACAACTATACAAAGTATTTATTGTCACTCCTTATTAATGCGATCTATACTTCTTTTACTAATACAAAATACAGGCTGAAGAGCCTTTCTACTTTCTAGCTATCAATTTAATACACATTTTATTTATTCGCCCAATTTGCTTTCGAATGGATCATTATTCAAATCGCTTTTTTTGTGCCAATATATGTCTTCTAGTTCTATGAATTCAGCTAAAGCCATAGATGATACATAGGTAAATTTTTATCATCATCATCAGCTAGTTGACGTCCCTTTGATGAGTAACTTCATAATGACCGGTTTGTCGCTTGATACAAATTTATGACACACCTCCTCGCTTCCTACGCGCTTATGAATCCAGCAATACTCTTTTGCACACATTAGAATCCTACCGATGATGCTTACGTATACATACGTTTTTTTATACTCTGACTAAATAGTTACCATCCTCCACTACTTCTTCTTCTTCTTCTTCCAGTGCCTCTCCTGGAGGTTGGAAGTCAGCTCCGAGTATCCACTTTGGTCTTGGGCTAGGCGAAACCAGTCTCTTCATCCTCCACTAATGATACCATATATCCATCTACGTAGTTGCGATTCTTAAGTATCAATAGAAATAGGATGATGGGACTCAAAATTACTTGACTGACCACTTCAGCCATGTGCCAGTCCTCATAGTTTAGGATGACCTTTTAAAAGATAAATCGACAAAAAGTGCGAATCGCCGGAAACTTGTATATGTGGATAAGCAAATTAATTTTGGAAAGGAACAACCATGGAAGTTATTTTAAAAAGTAAAACAGCATTTAAAAAGACGGAAGCTAGTGCGTAGTGTAATGATAAAAGGTAGTATAAGAAGGTTGGTTCTTGATTGTACGGAATCAACTTGAACACACTTAGATAATTAATCTTACTCATATGTTTGCTCTATATAAAACTTAGTTGGTTCAGTTATAGTTTTCTAACAATAATTAATGGTAGTAAGATTTTAATTTTACTATTTTAATAAAATATTTATAATATGATACAAATACAACTGAAAAGGTTTATTTTATACCTCACAGTACTTTTCTACCCTTTGTTTTCATCTAAAAGAAAACAAATGGAGTGATCTTCGAGCTTCTTAGAGCATAGTACAAAAAATATATGCATATCATAACCATGCTCCTTATTCTACATGCAATATTTTTTGGTGTGTGTACGCTTGTAAACCAGAAGAGATCTAAAAGTATATTTTATAGAAAATGACTTGTAGTATGGAAAAAAGGGCATATCACCCAAATAGTGCTTGATTTAAGCACCATAATGGGTATCCTTGCAAATCAGAAAAATATTAAAAGGTAGTAGAGAAAGTCCTAAAATATGATACTAAGTACAGTGACCACGCGCGACTCACACAATTAGTCAAGGTAAACTTTCTCAAATTTTACACTGACAACAGAACGGCAGTGGTGGAATCATCACATCATTCAAATATTGTTTGCGAATGTTATGAAAAACAATTTGACCTCTTTTTATTAAAGAAATATTTCTAATGGAAAATACTTAACCAATAGGAAGGAGACTATTACATACAAATAAACATTTATACAATGGATATTCCAATTACTCTACTTGTATAAATTAAAAAACGGCCATATTTTGAAGTTTGAAAATTGGGGAAAACATTATTATTAAACTTCACTACCATCACAGCGCGCATAGAGCTCACCTCACCCTGGATAAGTTTTCAGAATTTTACGACTACCCAATAATTTAAGTTCAGCCCGTTAATTTCAGGTTTAGATGAGTAGGTATATAAGTACATTTACTGTAGACATTTTAATGGTAAAAAGGCACGATTTTGTAATATAATCTTTCTTAGTTACAATTGCATTGCAAGCTAATTGTGTGAATGAAATGCATTGATCAACAATAAGAATAAAATAAAAATAGATCAGCATTAACAAACGCACTTGAGAGCATGCTTGATCTGTAAATCAATATCTAAATAATCTTGTATTTAATTAGTAGTATACAGGTATAATCAAATATATTTTTTTTGTTATAGAGAATGTATATGCATATAATAATATATTTTTAGTACATCTATGATTAAAGTAATTAAAAATTATCTTTATTGTGTTGTTTTTGCATAGCTTCTTGAGTTAAAAATTTACAATGCATTTACTTAGTACTTTTAAAATTCTGCACGTGATAAATTAAATATCAAAACAAGTAAATAATCATATTAATGTATTCACTTTAAACAATGGTCGCTGGTTTTACTGTTAATGCTGATAGGTGATCGTAGGTCGCCGTATAAATCACTTTGGTCTTTTATTGTTCTAAATACATAAACAGGCAAACAATATATTGGCTCGTACGGCAAACAACTTTTATCAGAAAGGGTAGTCGAAATGTCACAATCACAATATCTTTTTAAATTTATAGAAAGATGCATTAGAAGGTCTTATGGGGCTGCTCTTTTTTGACAACTAGAATATAACCAAACCATTCAACTGCCGGAGGGATTTACAAGTATTTCAGGTTTATTACCTGATAATGGAGAAGCCCAAGAGAATTATTAGTTTTATTAGACCTGCAAACCTTTCATTATAAGGAAAAAACTCAAAAAGGGCTAGCCAGAACTTCAGAGATAGAAACTTTTTAGCCACATTTAGAAATTGATAGGGGCAAGAGAGTAGATATAAAGTGTCATTGGTGATGGGTCTCCAACCTCGTCGCCCAAAAACCACTAAAAAGGCCCCATACCGTTAGTCGCTTCTGACGACACCCATAGGTAAAGAGGGGTAGTGACATTCGTAGCCGGCACGACGCGGCGAAATCCGCTGCCTGTTTCATTGTTTTCCCAATCAATTCCCCAGCCCATGCCAAAATTAATCTGAAATCATTCATTTCATACAGAACTAAAACAAGGCAGTTTTTCAAAAATATATTGTATTCAATTTAATAAAATTGGATCATTCCAACCAAGTTTCATAATTCGACGGTTTATTAGTACCGACAATAACATTGGAACATTTACATAACTTATACGTACTTAATTCGTTAAGTTTAAATATATATCTTTCAAGCACAAATCAAATGCATATGCTTTTCTAAACATCTCATACTGACGAGTCTTAGCTAAATCAAAAACTGGTTACTGCAGATTTGAAAGTTGGATTGAATTGTTACTCCGGTCCAAAGTCCACTGTCATTCTTTCCTTAAACTTGTTACTGTTACTCATTAAGCATTGTCAACTATTTTAAAAACGCTATATTACATTTTTCCCCAGCAATGAAATAACGCAATAGAATAACTACATTTTGATTATTCGAGTTATTAAATTGCTTACGATTGAACATCGCTGTTCGTGCGATAAAAAGTGGGTGTGTTTGTTTTTGTGTTAACGTCATCATGAATATAGTTAATTAAGTTGAAGATAGTCGCGGATGTAGTGATTTTATATGGACGTTGCTGTTTCACAAATCGCCAGTATTGTCGTTGTCGTTCGTGTATAGCAAGCACCTTCAAGGCTTCCTTGGCTACGATAGATACAATACTAACAATTTCTTTCGCTGAGTCGCTCATACTCGATCGAGTAGTTTACGGTTACGATCGCGCGGTGCGTCTCTTGTATTTTCCCGCGTATTCCGACAATACGCTGATTGGAAAATAATTCCCTGATAACTAATACAAATACTTAAAAATGTATTCTCTGGCAGAAGTGACTCTAGCATTTGTTGTGTTGTACTTATTTTCATTTTTATTCGAAGTTGTTACGGGTCTCATAGTTTAAGTTCTAGTCAAATTAATTTTAAAATGTGATCTTTTATTAAGTTTTAATTTAGTTTTAAGTTAACGTATCAATGCAATTTAAAGTTAAGTATTTATTATCTAACGGCTTATGAGGCAACATCGTCACTCCAATAGCAAGTGAGTAACTCTTAATTATTCCTTTTTAAACATCTACCTACATTGGTTAATGTTAAATGTAAAATGACTACATACAACATACATTAAATATCGATATTTTAGTCATTTTAGGTTGTAAAGTGATCATTGTAAATTACCTAGTATCATAAAAAAAAGTTCTATTTATTTCGGTATTGGATAGCAGAGTTAAGTTAAACTACTACATATCTGTGTTTAAGTTTCTTTGAGAGGTTGTTTTTAAATATAGTTGAGTAGTTTCTAACTACTATTTCTTATTCAGATTGAAAAAGAACCTTATACTAACCATTTATTTTCATTTCATTAGCCATTACTAGCATTCTTTGTTTTAATAGGGTTGAAAACATGTTGAAATAAAATAAAACTTTTAAAAACTTTTTCGAAACCAGGTGATGAAACGCTACAGTAGCGCTACCTAGTGGATTACTCAACTACTATTATTGGTTTGGTTGGTAGTCAGACAGAGTTTTGCAGTCAAGCAAGTTTTGATGAACATTTGCGTCTCGCCTTTTGTTTTTGTTTCCGTGGTTATACTTGGTGAAAAAAATTGCTGCACTTTTCGTAATTTACGTATCATTTCGTTAAAAACTAAACATTTGTGTGCGTGGATTTTATAATCAAATATTTTAAATGATTAGATATACAGACTAAAACGAAACGCGATTGTCAACTTGAATCGGCAGTTGTCATTGTCAAATCCATAAAATTCATCCATGTCAAAAACAGCTGTTTTGTTTGCTCACATATTGTCTGTGTCTGTGATCACATTCTTATACTTGTTGTGCTTAAATGTAAATAGTTATTATTTTACCGTTTTGTGACTTAAATAAAAGGAAGTTTCTATGTATTATCATATCTGAAATGTTCAATATAAAAAACATTCGTTCCTTAAAAAATCAGGCTTGTAGATTTTCCACGGTTGCACCAACAAATAAATGGCAAAGTGTAGTAGGGTTAGAAGTTCACGCACAGTTAAATACAAGTTCAAAACTATTCTCAGGAGCTCAAAATTCATTTGGTGGTTTAGTGAACAACTGTGTAGCTTTCCTTGACGCGTCTATACCGGGAACTTTGCCTGTATTGAATCGAAGATGTGTAGAACTGGGTATAATGACTGCTTTATCTTTATCATGCAAAGTGAATGAAGTGTCCTCGTTTGACCGAAAGCATTACTTTTATGCGGATCTACCAGCTGGCTATCAGATCACACAACAAAGAGCACCCCTAGCTAATGATGGAGTTATTAATTTCCAGGTGGCATATCCTATAAATATTATAAATGTGAAAGTTTAGATTTTAGAGAAAGTTTGGATGTTTGTGAGTTTGAGGCAAAAAAGCTCCTCAAGTGCATAATGAATATGAATGAAATTTGGCAGAATGCTAGATAATGACTCAAATCATAACATAGCATACTTTTTATTACGAAAAAAAACTATAAAAAATTTTTCACGCCTGATTGTACTAAGAGTACCAGAAACAATACCTTAAGCGCTGTCATAAGCAAATTTGACAGTACAAAGTCTGTCGGGTCAGCTAGTATGTCTATAAATCTTATAAGATTCCAATGCCCTCAGTTCTTCCTTTGACTAAAATCAGTTAATTCATAACTTAGTACACATAAGAAGTTGACTTTATTATCAACAAAAAATTAATTCCTTATTTTAATATTTAAGTATAACTTGATTTCTCATTCGATAAATCCCATTCTTATCAAACAATCCTCATAAACAATTATTTATGACATTTCAGGTTTATACTCCAGGCTACCACAAAAAGCCATACAAGAAAAGTTCCAAAATCAAGCAAATCCAACTAGAGCAGGACAGCGGCAAGTCGCTCCACGATGCCGAACTCAAACGCAGTCTCATTGATCTCAATCGCGCCGGAGCTCCACTCATTGAGCTGGTGTTTGAGCCTGACTTGGAGGTACATTATTATATGACTAAATATAAACCTGCAAAACCTTCATTCTCCTATGCTATAAATACTGAAAAGGGGTAGCAGCATTAAAAATTTACTATACTATAGCCAGTTTTGGAAGCTGGGTGCGGAAATGATAATAAAGGACAGTTGTTAATGGGTATCCAGCCATGTTGCCCAACAATCAATAAAAAGGCCCAATACCCAGAGTGGTCTACACTACAAGAAGAAATGGGCTAGTGATATTCTAAGCCAATACTGTTATTGTATTGGCTTTTTCTGCAAGTTCACATCTCTGCCGTCCCGAGACTAAACCGCAGTAAGTGAAAATTGGTGATTTCGAGAAAAACGCGTTTAAAGGTTTCAAAATGGTTTAACTTTGTTACCACTAGGTTTATAATTAATCTTTGAATGACAAATGAAACTAGGGTTATCTGGCTTAAAAATAAGTACAAAATAAAGTACATGGTGCGTCAACTAAATAAATTATGGTATTTTTAGTGAACTCAGGTGATTTCTGTAACTATTACTGCTACGGTTTTTTAAATGTTTCCAAACTAAAATGCCGTAAAATAAGCTATTACTGCATTTTTGATGTTTTTCTCGTTAAGGATCCTAGCTAAAGCGGAGTAAAGTTGCTGAAAGTACTGCATTTTAATTTGTTATGTGCAATGAATTATCAGATTTGTAGGGACAGTAAATACAAAGATCTGGCAGTATCAGCAAAAAATAAATCTTTATGAATAAAAATGCTAGTTAAACTTTAAATCAATCCTTTATTGAATTATATAAAAATCAGTTCTTAGCTTACATCTAGGAACCATCCCGCTAGGCGGCAGTTAGGTGGGCACATACCTAATTAATCACAAAATAACTATAAATCTAACAACCTTCGTAACAAAAGCTTTAGAGGCAACATAATAATAATAAAAAGGTAGTTTAAATTTCTATTACTACTACAGTCTTATGCACAGTCTTTCAAAATCAATATTAAAAATTATCTTACATCTAGATTTACCTCGGAAATATTCAGTAAGGCGGCCGTTAGGAACAAAATATTACCACTACCTTAGCAACAAACTAGGTAAGTAAGTATACATATTTTAAAACTATTTGAGCTTTCTCTTTATGCCTAGGTAACTGTGAGGTAGGTACAATTGTATATGAAACGACTTACTCTTAGGAATGTTAAACACCCTTCTATAAAATAAATGACGGTCGTTTAAGTAGGAAAAACACATTTAAATATGGCACGTTATTTGTAACTTAGTTTTACGAAACAGGTAATTTAAAAATAGCCTTAATTAATACACTTTAAGTTCGGAAAATAATAAAAGAATAAAAACTACTCGTCATCAACGTCGAATACAACCCCCTTTTTTAGCTGTACCACTGTAAGTAGTAAGATTTTTCCAAAATAGTAACCTATTTTCTGGCATTAACGGGCCTACGTCTTTTAAAAGCTTAGCTTTTCTATCCACTTCTTTTCCACGAAGGTCAGTTTTTAGAGTAGCTATTGTATTTTTTTTATTTTTTAAGCAAAACAGATGCTTATACTCACATTCCTCATAATCAGTTTTGTAATACAGCTTGTAATCTCCTCTTTTTACCATAACTTGCACAATATCTCTTAGGTATATTCTATTTCCGTCACTGTCCTTCATTTTTGTCTCTGCGATGTGAGATTTGTAATTATAAAAATCATGTATTTGCATATCTTTAGTAATTACATTTCCAGGCTTAATTGATTGCTTTATACAATCTAAAAAATCTTGGTAGTTTTCCAGATTTAAGCGAAGTAATATTTGAATTTACTGCATTTTAGGCAGTTTTCATCACTCAAAAATATTTTATTTTAATAGCAGTAAAAATAATATTGTATGAAGCTCAATAATACTGCGTTTTAGATAGTTTAAGTAAAAATGACGTTGAACAAAGAACTAAACAACGAGTTATAATCTTAGCGCACTTACTGCATTTTACCTAGGAAACCTTGAAAAAAGCCGGGAAGTAAGCGATTTACTGCATTTTAGTTAGTTTTTTAGATCAAATAAATCAAAATTAGCGTTTTTTAGGAGGGAGTCTAAAAGGCAGTATAAATTTTTAGAAAATAAAATAAAATACTTCTACATGACATAGCAATATATGGATCAATTTACTAGATAGCTCTGAAACTGCACTCTTAGAATCTATGAAAAACTGAAAACCGCAAAAATGTCGATTACTGCGGTTTAGTCTCGGGACGGCAGATCTACTATTTTGTATCAAAAGCCTACACTATGCAGCAGTAAAATATTGTGCTTTTGAATGTAGTATACATAGATACTATGTACTATGCTTTGCAGCAGTTAGAAATATATCTTTATTTTTGTGGGTGTCTTACAAGAGTTGGCTAAGGTTCAGGTGTTGACACTTCCTCTAAGATCATGTAACATAATCATGCAACTGTTATATGTAGCTGAAAACTTAAGTTATGTACTGACATTACTGAATGATTAAAAAAAAAGCTGCAATGAGTATTACAGAGGATATTTTTTTTGCTGTAAATTTTTTCTTAGCTAGCAGTAGCAGTTCATAAGCAAAATATTCTTATTTCCATACTTTATGCTTAGAGGTTGCTTAATTATTGTCTGAGACTGGCTACCCATTTTCAAAAGTTTATAAATTAAGTACTAGGTACGGTCTAATTTCACATGATGTTCAAAAGTATTAGTTCCTATGCCACCCCTTTGGAAATATATGGCGTGAAGGTTTGAGTTGAGTGGTATGCTAAAATATTTTACCAATTTTATACAAATCTTTAACTCATCCCACAATCCCCAATCATACACAAGACCAATAATACCAAATCATGTTTAGGACGGCGAGGAAGCCGCAGCCCTGGTGAAAGAGTTGGTTCTGATCGTGCAGCGGCTGGGCGCGTGTTCCGGCAAGATGGAGGAGGGGGCTTTGCGAGTGGATGCCAACGTGTCCGTGCGCCGGCCTGGGCAGCCGCTGGGGACGAGGACTGAGGTAAGGATTATGTTTGTTGAGTTTAGGGAAAGTGTGAAGAGTAAAGGAGCATGTATGAAAAGATTAATGGAAGCTCAAGAGGTTTGCCAGGATCGTACGAAACGGTGATCAATTGTCTTTGTCTGCCCCAATGGGATCTAATGGCTTGAGTGTATATGTAAAACAGAGATTTAGATGAAAATTATTCTAATTTATATTGTACTACGATAATGGAGAGAAAAGTTATTGTTTTGTGAAGTGTTGTGTTGAAGTTTTGAATGGTAATTATGACAGAAAAGTGGAAATGGACTGGGAAATTACTACCACAAGCATGCTGACAGATGTCGATTCGTTCATGAAAGTTTATAATTATACATCATACATACATATACTCACAGCTATAAATCCCTAGAAGGGGTAGCCAGAGCTAAGGAATTAGAAATTGCTAAGCCACTTTTAAAAATGTGAGTTGTGAAAAAATGATTTTTCTTTAATCACTTTTTGAAAAAAGTAAATAAAATATAAAGAACATTATCTGGCTGGCCACTTAACGATTCGTGCAATTATTGTATTGGGACATTTGGTTTGAAGTTATAGGTTGAAGATGTCCTGTGCATATGCAAATTTATGAACATTCTTAGAAAAATGGCATCATCGGTACTTTTCAAGTATTAATTACTTTTGGTATTAAAGTTTATGGCTATACAATGTTATTGTCATCTCTTAATAGGATTTGTAGATGATAAATCACTTTCCAGTTCTTTTTCCTAGTTACAAAATGTGCTGAAAAAATGAAGTGGGGTAATCTAGTGTTATATTGCCGCGACTCTTGTCTTATGAATTTAGTTATTTAATACTAACTGAACCGGCAAACAGTGTTTTTCAATATATATGTTCATTATTTGAAGTGAATTTCTAATCCATAAAATAAAATAAAAGGGTTGTACAACCCTTATCACTTAGGAGTATAAAAATATTTTTAAACCTATTCTCAGACATACCGAATGTGTATGCAAAATTTTATTAAAATTGGTTCAGCCGTTTCTGAGGAGTTTGGTGACAAACCCTGTGACCGTGAAATTTATATATTAAATTGATATTATTAAGACCACTGGAAATCGCCATGACATCACAAGACATTCTTTTCAGATAAAAAACATCGGTTCAATTCGTGGGGTGGCTGCGGCGATCAGATACGAGATAGACCGGCAAATAGTCACGCTCGAGCGGGTCGGGCGCGTGAGCAACGAGACGCTGGCGTGGGACGCGTTCGGGAAGCTCACCGTGCCTATGAGAGACAAGGAAATTGTACAGGATTATAGGTATGACATTTATTACTGTTTTTTACATACATAAATATACTCACGCCATTAGTTCCCATTGGGGTAGGCAGAGACTATCGATCGCCACTTCGTACGATCCTGACAAACTTCTCTAGCTTCGTTTACATCCATCAATCTGTTTTTTTTGTTGTACCGAATCTAAAGTAATGTATATCTGAAGAAGATGCTGAAATATAAATTGAAGTGAGCCTACTAAATGATACGCTTAATTTGTTGGACAGTTGGACCGCGGTCCACAGACAAACCACCACCTGGCGAAACATCTTTCCTCCACATTTGAACATTAATGCTATCCGTTTTTTTTATAACAGCACAAACTACTCATACTATTGGAGTGACTTTTAAATAAAATACAGCGTACAAAGTACGAACAGCTTTGTTATTAGGTATTGAGTGATATATTAAGAAACCAATCAGCTGTAATACTTCCTATACTAATATATTATCATCATGATACCTCAGAGACAAGACATCCACTGGTTTACTCGGGCCATCCCTTAAGATCTACACGTTTTTTCGGAGACTTCATTCATCGATTCCGTTATTTGATATAGCATTACTATCTCATTAAACTATTTTTTTTCCATATTCCTTTGCTGTCGGTCCACTCTGACAGTAATAAATGAAGATAGTGACATAAAACTAATTATGCCTCAGCAAACTCTGATCTCTTGCCTGCAAACATCATTTATCAAATAAATATACGCTTCTTACTAACATAGTATTTAAATTTAACTTTTTGCATTTCGTACCTGTTTCTGTTTGATCTCCTCCTAGCCGGTTCAAGTGATGGTGACCAATCTGATATTGTAATTGTAAAAGCAGAATAATTAGTGGTACCATTGAAATATATCAACTCAAATGCCCAGGCCAAAGGGATTCGCAGAGGTACTAATACTTCTGAACATCACGGGACATTGTCCCCTGGTGTTCAGAGTACCCACGTTTTGCTTGGACAGTGTACTCACGTGATAGCATATCGCCGTTTTGTACGAATACACTATCACATAATTAAGTACAACTTCGTCATGTTGGTTTCTTTACAATGTTTTCCTTCAATGTTAACAACCAAGATAAATTAACCACACACTATTATACATACATGCATACATATACTCACGGCTATAAATCCCTAGAAGGGGAAGCCAGAGCTAAGGAAATTCCTCAGCCACTTTTGGAAAATTGAGTGGGGAAAAGATGGTAAAGTAAAGGTTGTTGGTGATGGGTCTCCAACCGCATCGCCTAAAAATCCCTTAAAAGCCCCAATACCGTTAGTCGCCTCTTACGCACACCCATCGGTAGAAACGGGGTAGTGCTATTCTAAGCCGACACAACGCATGTATTATATATATTATTAAATGTATGTTATGGATTAGTTAGATAAACTTATATGCAAATTCCTGCTTTTGAAAGATCCAATTTGCAACTTACAACACGATCTACAATCGCAAAAAACTAGGGGGCCGATTGATAATTGAATCTTTCCGATGATGACTCCCCGTTTGATTTGACCTTAGGTCAGTCTATGATTCCATTAGCGGTAGAACCCCAACAGCTTTGAAGATTCAATGACGTTACTTCATATAACATCTTTTTCTATTTCCTAGATATATGCCGGAACCAAATTTACCTCCTCTCCGAGTCAACTTAAATTCAAGCGAAGATACACAAGACATTATCAGCGTTCCATTGCTTCGAGGACAAATACCAGAGCTTCCAGAAGATTCTAGAACAAACCTCATAGAAAAATACCAATTGCGACCAGAAATAGTCATACAATTAGTCAACGAACCACAACTTTTGATGTATTTCCAAAAACTAGTAGCGATTCAAGAAAAGAACTCACATAAACTCGCTAATCTTTTAGTGAATGATTTACTTACAGTGTTGAATAAGAAAAAGATAGATGTAGATAATTGTCCTATAAGTCCTGAACAGTTGAATGAAATTACCAATTTGTTGTTTGATAAAAAGGTCAGTTTAGAAGGTTTTCGTATTATTTTCGAAGAAATTTTAGAAACTTCCAATAAAAATCTATCTTTGATGGAATTAGTTGAAGCCAAAGGTCTGTTACTAGTTTCTGATGAGTCAATAATTTTAAAACATTGTATGGAAGTAATTGAAAGTAATCCAAAATTAGTGAAACAGTACAAAGATGGTAAAGTAAAAGTATTTAAAGCCCTTTTAGGGGCTCTTGCTAAGAAGTCTCAGAGTAAAATAGATATGGCTCTAGCATCTAAAAAGTTACAGGAGTTGATGAAAAAGTGATAAAATATAGTTTTTAAGGAAGATTGTTATTTTATTTTTCCTAAATAGATGTTGTGTAGTGTCGGCTTAGAATAGCACTACCCCATTTCTTTCGGTGGGTGTATGTAAAAAGCGACTAACGGTATTGGAGCTTTTAAGGTATTTTTGGGCGATGCGGTTGGAGAACCATCACCAACAACCTTTATATCTTCCCTCCCTTCCCTTCATCTTTTCCCTGCTCAACTTTCCAACAGTGGCTAAGGAATTTCTAATTCCTTAGCTCTGTCTACCCCTTCTAGGGATTTATAGCCGTGAGTATATGTAAATAGATGTAGGTTAACCCACGTCAGTTAATTTCATCATACAAACTTAGTAAAGGTGGTAAACAATAGAGTATTTGGCATCAATTTCTTACATTTGTTACATGCTCCTTGCATTTAATCATATGTTTGCGTCCAAAATATGAATAAAGTTTATGGACATACACTGGACATATTAATTTCCATAATGCCAACATCATAACGATAACCTAGTAAACCGAGAGTATTAACCTACTCTAGTCTCTCTCCTTTGCTCGAAGGTTTGTTTTGTTTCTGAGTGGAAGTCCTTGATTTTTATGATTATATACGTAGGCAATTTTAAGAATTATTAGCCTGGCATAAATGTGGCAACATTGTTTGAATATTTATACATACATATACTCACGGCTATAGATCCCTAGAAGGGGTAGCCAGAGCTAAGGAATAAAAAAATCCTCACCCACTTTTGGAAATTTTTGTGGGGAAAAGATGGTAAAATAAAGGTTGTTGGTGATGGGTCTCCAACCGCATCGCCAAAAATCCTTTTAAAGCCCCAATACCGTTATTTAAATATTTATGTTTTAACATAATGTCATTAAATTATTGTTTTCCATCGATCCACGCCCGCTATTACTTGAACATTTCAAAATGTTTTGAGTCGATTATATAATGGTTTACATTACGGTACGGTCCTGATGAAACAAGTCGACTCTTCTCTCAATAAACCTAAACGTTTTTCTATGATTTCCTCGTCTCTGAAACGCTGCAACAAGTTGCAAGAGTTTGTCGTTTCGTCACTTTTAAGAACTAATCTAGCCTAGTCTATAACGGTTTAACATATTGCAAAATGGAGTTACTAGTTTGGCCTAAGAAAAACTACGGTATGTTTAGTAGATTCGATCGGTTACACTTAAACTGAGTACAAAAAAGCTCTGTTGATTTAATTAATAAATGTGATGTTTATTCGTAAGAGTGAAGACCAGTCAATCTGAGTCTGAATAGGCCCGGGTGCTGTTCTTGTGCCTACACCTATGTAGGGCAGTGAATGTTAGGTGTGGAAGCAGAAACACGAAAGTAGAGTGAATGTAATAGAGATGAGGTCCCTCAGAAAAGTTTGTGATTTTAGGTTATGCGATCGAGTGAGAAATAGCGTGATTCGTGTTAGGTGCGGTTTGAAAGGTGATATTGTAAAAAATATAGAAAAAGGAATGTTAAGATGGTTTGGGCACATAGAGAGGATGGATGATATTGCCCTATATAAAACTTAGTTGGTTCAGTTATAGTTTTTCTGGCAATAAGTAATTGTAGTAAAATTTTAATTCTACCTTTAATTTACAAAAATGATAATAATAATAAGCGAGGATGGATGATAGTAATTTGGTAAAAGAGATTTATAGAGCCAATGTGGTCGGTTATGTTAGTACACATTTACTCGGAGGACATATTTAGATCAAACAGCGACTGTGCTCAAAAAGGCAGGCGTCCCAAGTATGAAGAAAGAAAGAGCATGTTTGAGAAGATTGATGGATGTTAACAAAGCTGGAGAGGTTTGTCAACGACCGTACCAAATGGCGATCGATAGTCTCTGCCTACCCCAATGGGAAATAATGGCGTGAGTATATGTATGTATATATGCATAAATTTAAAAAGACTATTCATTCTCACGGTTCTTCTGTATTATAAGTATAATTTATAAAAAGTATTATTACATTAATGGATAGTTTAGCGATGCAAGTGCGCCGTCATTTTAGAATTAGCGAGTCTGTGGCATGTATAAGAATGGAAAGAGAGCTAACGAAGCGGGAATTTGCCTTTATGTGAATTTGGCTGAAATAACAAAACAATAGTTCTTTTGGAGCTTAGTCATATAACAAATACACTCAGCGCAGCATTATTCAAAACAAATCATAGTGATAATGATAAGAATTATGTAACAAAACGTATGTCCCATTTATCGCACTTAATATTCTCAACATGCTCAAGGTTAATATACTCTACGCTGGCTCTTAAATATGCCCTAGCCCTTTGCATGACATCCCTTTTATGTCAGTAGCAAACGACCTATTGACATGATTATATAGCTTTCAATACTAGGTTGATACTAGCCTACTAAGTCAGGTTTAACCGGGCGAAGGCCGCACGATTCAAGTTCATGAGTGATGTACAAAGCGTACTGTATTTTTTGCAGTTTGAAAATGTTAAGGCGTTCTAATGTGATCACTATACTAGTTGACTCGTGCAACTTCGTCTACGAGACAAGACCTAGTTTCTGTAGTTTAAATATTTACCCAAAATTAGAATGCTTTGTTCATGAAAACCTCATGTGGAGATTTATAATAATAATTTATAACAATTTATTTATTTGACAAAAGGTAGACCAATACACTTGTTACATTAATACTTTACGATTACAAGGTGTACTATTACTATATGAGGAAGCTTGTTATTTGCTTCTAAGTATCTACATACTAATACAACTTTGTAAATGCAGCCATAAGCTCCCAAAATAAAATATAAAATTATAGAATATAATATAACAAGGAAAAGTGAAGGTATATGTAAGTGTAATGTGTCGATGTGTGTTGTGTATGTGTGTGTGTGTGTGTGTGTGTGCGCGAGTGAATGCGATTGAAAAGGTCGGGCAGGCTAAGCAAGCTTGCCTTCCTTAGCTTGCCAGAACCTCTAAAGTTTAAAGAAAATTTTATAATTTAGTTCACAATAGGGTCTGATAAAATTTTGCTCCCTGCCCTCCAAACTAAATTATTACTAATAAATAAAGCGACCGCGAACGGCGAAGGTAGCGGGTTCGAACGGCAAAGGTAGCGGGTTCGATCGGCGGGCGGGGCTAGTGTCGAATTTTTTTCTTTCCTTTATTTATTAGTATAATAAAAATTATCCCTTTGGTGAAAAATTTTGTTCCTCTTACCAACATAGTTTAATCTGAATGTTTTTGACACGAAAACCTCATGTGGGGATTATTACTAATAAATAAAAGATGAATAAAGGAAAGAAAAATTTTGAGGTAGGGAACGCAAACCCCACTTTAATGTGTAAAACAAACAAAGGATAGAAGAATTTCGCACTGAAAGCCATTGACAATGTAGCTCAATTGGCAGAGCGACGGGGGCGTATACCCGAGGTCGCGGCTTCGAACCCCGCCGTCGTCGAAATTTTTCTTTCCTTTATTCATTTTTTATTTACAAGCAACATAGTTTATTTAAAATTGTAATCAAAAACAAACATAGCATTTTGAATACTGTTACAGTCAGGAATGACGAAAAATACATTTAAACTACATACCCTTTACCCCATTACCCATTTTTTTTACACCTTTACGGTACGAATTCCTGGAATAGATTTCAAATACTTATATATCATAAAAAGAAATCCTATACTAAATTTCAAGTTCTTAGGTACAGATATTAGTAAATTTTCAAACAAACTTTACCCCCTGATTTTATCCCATTATTATTAAGTTATTTTTCTTTCCGCTACATACATACATATACTCTCGCCATCAGGTCCTATTGGGATAGGCAGAGACTATCGATCGCCACTTCGTACGATCCTGATAAATCTCTCTAGTTTCGTTTAAATCCATCAATATTTAATGCTCTTTTATTCTTCATGCTACGGACGCCTGTCTTTTAGAGCACACTCTCAATTTGGTCCAAGTGTGTTCTCCGTGGTCGTCCTCTACTAACATCACCATCCACACTAGCTCTATAGATAGATCCCTTTTACCAATTTTCTATCATCCATCCTCTCTATGTGCCCAAACCATCTAAACATTCCATTTTCTATTTTTCTTACAATATCATCTTTCAAACCGCACTTTTCACGAATAACACTATTTCTCACTCGGTCACATTATCTAACATTTCATTTTTTTCTGAGGGACCTCATCTCTTCGCATTCACTCTGCTCTCATGCTTCTTCTGCTACACCCTACATTCGCTTCTATACATAAGCGTAGGAACAAGAACAGCATCATCCACAGCCATTCGGGCCTTTTCATGCCGATCTGCCGATGATGCAAGTAGCACTTGATCGTCAGCATACAAGAGGTGTTTAATGATGAATCCACCCATTCTTAGTCCATAATCACTTTCACGTAACTCTGTCAAACAGTCATCCACGAACAAATTTAAGAGCCACGGAGAAGCTAAACATCCCTGTCGAACACCCCTAGAGATTCCGAACTAGTTAGTGTTTTCCCCGTTTACCTAGAATCCTCATAGAGTGATACCAATGCACGTATAAGTTGACTCCCCAAACCGAACTTGGATAACACCTCCCATAAACACTTTCTAACCACCATATCATACGCCTTCTCTAAATCAATGGAGGAGCAATACGCCTTTTGGTTCTTAGCTAAGAACTTTTCGGTGATGCTCCTTAGAGAGAAGATTTGATCCATACATCCCATTTCTTTCCTAAATCCCGCTTGCACATCTCATATTTTCTCATCAGTTTCATTCATCACTCTTTCAATCAGTACCTTTGCATACAATTTACCAACAATGCTGAGTAAGCTGATGCCGCGGTAGTTTTTAGCCGCCTGGTGTGACCCCTTTCATTTATATAGAGCCATAATCACCGCCTTGCACCAGTCTCGTGGAACTTCGCCACTTAACCAGCATTTTTGGAAAAGGAAGTACAACCAAGAAGCCACCAACCTTTTACCAGCCCTCTGCATGTCTATAGTAATCCCTGCCGCCGTCCCTACGTTCATACTTTTCATTGCTTTCATTATTTCTTCCATACTACTCTCACTGTCACTGAAATCACCCATCTCTTCGTTCCAATCAACATTACTTTCGATTGGCGAAGAAATGGATGCATCCTCTTTTTCTAATCATCCCTCTACATAAATCATTAAAATCAAAAACCTTTACAGCAATTATAAATCTTTTAAGTCAACAATAAAAAAAGTTACTTATAATCTTTCTTTTTTGAATCTTCACACCTCCGTTTCATCCCGTTAGTGTTGGAATTTCTAAAATTCCCTCCTTAGTGCTCCCTTGCATAATAAATAACACACACGTAGTTTCGGTTGCGCGTTGATTCTAAGTCAGTCAGTCAGTTTTCCTTTTAGTTATATCTATTATTACTAAAGGGCCTGTAGAGTTTAATTTCGGAAATACATAATATTTATAACTAGTAATTGCTGCTACGCTCTCTTGTTTTTTTTGTCAATCAACAATTGTTCCTCAAGAATTTCCCATTATATATTTTTATTTCACTATATTCTTTGCCTAGCCTGATATTATGTATAAGAAAATCTAGTCCATTTAATTATTAAAACAATTATTTTAATTAATACTTTTGCAGACAAGTCTCATTCATCACTATCGTATTTGTTGTCGTTTCTCGTGTAACCTCCGTTTGTAATAGGAAGTTCTGACATTATATTCAGTGAGACATTTCAATCACAACACCAAAACACGCAGAATTGCAACACTATCAAGGATAGATTCAAATTCGTATTCAACGCATCATCAGTAAACGAACATCAGTCCAGTCATTCCTTTAACTGTTGCCCACTAAAATGCACTTCAAAAATATGTTGGCAATTTTATTCTCTTTACTTTTACTGCAATCAGCTGTAGTGCTAACAGAAGAAAGTGGTGAGGATTATCATGAGGATAATTTGGTTGCGATATCAAACGAGAAGGAAGTGTTGAAGTCGGTTCCTAGATTGCCAGAGCCGTTGGTGAAATGTTTGGTGTCTTTTGATGTCTACTGCT
This sequence comes from Bedellia somnulentella, assembly GCA_963576735.1. NCBI lineage: Eukaryota > Metazoa > Arthropoda > Insecta > Lepidoptera > Bedelliidae > Bedellia > Bedellia somnulentella. The sequence goes on along the minus strand of OY755189.1, from coordinate 7,095,128 downwards.
CCAGCAAAGATGCGGAGGTGAAAAGTAAGTATTACTATACTACTAATATATTTCACAAACAATTGTACATTAGTCTTAAAAACCATTAATTTATTAAATACGCAGTAGGCAGAGGCAGGGCATTAGAAGTAAATAATTATAGTGAAAGATGACGAATGAATGGAATATATAAAAATGTAACACAACTCATATTTAAATGCTTTATTTTTAAAATTTCCCGAGTGTGCTCGTATGAGGTGACTAAGGGTACTAAGTGATATTTGGGCGACGCGGTTGGGGACCCATCACCAACCTGTGTACTGCCATCCCTCCCCACTCAGGTTCCAGTAACTGAGGTTTTTTTTGTTTTGAAGCTGTGGCTACCCCTTATATATGTATTTTTTAATAACAAGCGTTGATTTTTGGGATATAAATAGTTTTAAGAAATGGAGATTATTATTTTCCGCCTAAAAGGGCTGATAGGGCAGAATATATATTTATAGGTATTGCGAGAGGTATGGTTAAGATAACAGTGACATAACTCCGGTTCTATTGTTCAGAACCAAAACTTTCAAGTTATATAGTTTAGTAGTGCTGCAGGAACTGCATCAGCTGCGGTCCTACGTTTGGTCTGTATCTAGATTTGGTCAGTAAAATATTGCAGGCTTAAGCTTTGTCATAAGCTAAGCCTTGCTTGGAAGAGTATGTAAACCTAACCTATTCTATCTTGGATACAATCACTTAGAAATCGTTAGTCTACCAACCCCTTCGATCATATATACAATCCACACTAGGCCAGCTAAAAGTGGACTAAGGCCACCCAATTCAAAGTTGAACAAAGATCCCTGGTAGGGACATAATATGGGCCATCACCCATAGAGAAGGTAGATAAAATATCTGGAGTTCTTTTTTATCGGCTGTCAATAAACCAAAATATATATTGTTTTATATTAAATGTGTTTAATATATATGACTTTTACGCGAACTAGTTTAAAAGTTGACAATATGATAATAAACAATAAATAATTTTACAGAATTTTAATTTCTTCGGCTTGTTTGCAATTTTATTCAATCATTTAATGTCCTTTTATTTTCAGAGCTCATGAAACAAGTAGTTTCAAACTCTTGCGCAAACTGTAATGACGCGCAAAGAGACCAAGGAGGAAGAGTTCTGTTGTCCATGTTGGTGCATCACTCGGATGCTTGGAAACACTTTGTTGGTACTTATAATAAAAATTAAACAGTATTTTTTGTGTTTTGTTCGTCCACATTCTTTAGCTCTCCATTTCGAAGCTTGTTTACCTGATGCGTTGTCAATCAATGATGGTGCTGACTCAGATCAGTGTTGTGAGCATAGGTTGCAGTGCTAGTACCTATTTGCTGGTGCAGTGTTCTTATTACTATTAGGAGTTGGTAATTTTTTTGTTGAGTGAGATATTTCTGTTTTTTTTCTTGGTTACGTATGTTTTTTTATCTGTAATTGATGTGTATATTTTATTTGTTACCGTTTTTCAAATATATTTCTATGAAATCCATACTAATATTATAAATGGGAAAGTGAGTTTGTTTGTTTGTTTGTTCCGCTTTCACGCCGTAAATACTGAACCGATTGCTTTGAAATTTTTCAGACGTGTAGTTAGAAGTCTAAATTAAATAATAGGGTACTTTTTATCCCGGAAAAAATATGTTCCAATGGGAAATCAAAAATATTGTTTGCTTACTAAATGCATTGGAGATGGCGCTGTGTATCGTTTAAAACAACGTAAAATATTGTAAACTAATATAAAAATCAAAATTTAGAAGCTTAATGGTACGGTAATGGATCCCCGAAAATAAGGAACTCCCGAGGGATGATGTACCATTTTTTCATCGTATACATTTTTTTTTACATCTACTTATATTGCAAACGAATATTAACATGTAAATTTAGAAGCTAAATGAAACGACGACGATTCCTTGAAACTAAGGAATTAACTCCTTAACTCATATATGGCTCAATATATTGCAGCGATTATTTTTATCATCGATGGAATTCACATCAGACACTTTTTTAGTGTTCATAATGGAAAGATGAAGGGGTTTCATCAATTTAAATGACAAATTTGTTTATCAATAGTAAGACTAATATGAAATAAAGCGTAATAAAAATTTGACACCGCCCCGGTAACGTCTCCGTGGCGTAGCGGTATAACTAACTACTATGAATATTTAATTAGAACTATTATGAATCAATCGTCCCGGGTTCGTATCTCAGGTAATTCAAGCTTTTTGTAAAAAAATGTTTTGTTAGCTTAAAATAACACTATATATAATAATAACAAGCACTATCCCTTCAATTTAGCGATTATTTTGGAAGGAGATCCACCACTAATCATCCCTATATTGCCGAGCAATCGCTGCAAGCTCTCCCACTATCACCAACGGTCAGTGTAGGGGGCAGCACCGGGCCGTCGCCGCAGCGCCAAACTACTATCCGTATCTGTACTTACTAAAGATATTCTCATTTCTGAACATAAAAACTTGGTATATTTGTTTCATGATTCTTATGAACAATTGAAAAGGAATTTTTGGAACTCAACCCCTAACGGGTTGATATAGCAAATGAAAGTTAATATAGAGTTTTTTTACATTTTATAATAAAACTTGGTGCGATTGAATTTATGAAATCCATCTATCAATCATTCATGAATATATGCTAACAACCATAAATTCCATAAAAGGGTAGCCATAGCTTCGGAGATTCTTCATCCAATTTTGGAAATATATTGATAAAAGATAGGTTAATAAAGGTTGTTAGTGATGGGTCACAAACTGCATCGCCCAACAATCACTTAAAAAGCCTCAATGTCCTTTATGTCATTTACAATGCCCGCGGGATTATAAATATAAAAAACAGAAGTTGAGATAGTGTTTCGGTATTTTGGTATTATGTAAACTGGATGCAAAAAATGAAGTCCACGCGGACGAAGTCGCGGGGCAAAAAGCTAGTAATTTATAAACCCTTTTTTATTCATGGCTCATTTGTGGAGGAGTTTTTACTTACTTTTCTCATCCAAAAACGTCTATGACAACAGAATTATCGTTTCCATAGCACTATGGCTACCTCTTTTAAAGATTAAAGTCGTGACTAATAAATAAAGAATAAATAAAGATAGTCCGCATGAGGTTTTCATGAACAAAAACATTCAAATTAAAGTCGTGAGTTTATGCATAAGTGCAGTACTAACTATATAAGTTTGAAAAAAACTGATAAAAGCATGATAAATGTCAGTTTTTTTTAAATATTTGTAACGAAACTTCAGAATATATAATACTGTTACAGTAAAACGTATATTGCTTACATAACCCCTAATTTATCATCTTAATATTTATAAGAACGGAGAAGACAATATTTTTTCACCTTTTCTAACACTTTATTTGTCTTTCTCGGAATCATTGCTAGTTGCTTGAAGTTTATCAGCTTTCGGTTTCTTGCTGTCTAAATACTTCTGTTTGTAACTCCCGTCCGAGTGATATCTAAAATAATAAAGGTTTGGTACGATTAATTTTATGAGAGTTTTTCTTTATTTTCCTGTAGGGAAGTTTGGTCGATAGAAAAAGGGTCATTAGAAAAAGAGAGGATTATCACTTGGGTTTCAAGGAAGGAGTGTAAAATCATAATTGATTTGGGCTAAAATGTAATTAATATTTAAAATGGTACAACGTAGTGTATCACAAATCAATATTTAAGTGACTATTGTGATTAGCTATTAACCGAACAATAAGCTTTATATCCTTGTAGAAGCGGTAGAGTTGGTTTCGGCACATAAAGAGGATGGATGCAAGTAAATTGGTGAAATACTCGTAGATATAAAGAGCCAATAAAGATACCGACATCATTAGTAGAGGACGACCACAGAGGACACATTTAGATTAAAAAGAGAGTGTCCTCAAAAATGCAGGCGTCATTAGTGTGAAGAATAATAGAGCGTGAAAATATTGATGAATGTAAATGAGTATCTATCTACCTTAAAGGGAACTGGTGGTGTGAGTGTATGTACTAAAATTTCATCTCCGACAGCAACATACATCAAACAAGCGGCAGAAGTAAAAGTGTTATTTCTGAATATCATGTGGCATTTTTCCGGAGACCAGAGCACCCAGTTTTTGCTTAGACAGTATATTCACGTGATATGAAGCAGCCAGCATAATATATAAAATTGCAAATAAATGAACCATAATTAATTTAAAACTTAAGTTAGTATTACTAGAAATAGTAGAAAGATAATCATAGCAATTGAACGCGTAGCTTAGTTAGCCTTATGTAGACACACACTACTATTTCACTGGCCACCGTTATACAGTATCGTGAAGTATCCACTGTACTTTGGAAATTGACATATATTAACAACTTACTTTTCTTCGAGCTTTGACCAGTCATCCGGCTTGTTATCAATTATATATCCCATTATTTTATCGGAGCCTTCCTTTTGTTTTTCCGAACATTTTCCACAGTCATTTCCAATCGCATCAGGCAAATTTTCTGAAAGCAAACTACAGATTAAAACACCATAACATCAAGCATATATTTATTTTCACACAAAATAAGGATTGAAGAGTGAAGTTATTTTATTTTCGTAATATAATCAAATACTAAAGAAACGTCCACTGCTGCTTCCTCAAGCCTCCCGCAGTTTAATTCCCAACATAGCCCTCTACATTGCCTTTTAGGTTAATTTCTTCTAAATTACTTCATTAGAAGTAATGAAGCCAGGAAAGAGACCACGTTTCGGTGCCGTTAGTCATAACCACGTCATAACTGATATGACAAAGATATAAGTGTGTAAACTATATATTGTTTATGACTGGAACTCAATAGGTAGCAATTTAAAATTCAGCAGTATTCGTCCAACAACAAATCCGTATTGAAATAATTACTGCACATGCTCAATTGATAAGTTAATTGATGTGTGCTCGCAAATGCAGCCCGACTTGTAAAAGCCGAGCCGTCTAAAAATTGTATGAGATGTGATGATAACTAATGAGACAGATATGATTATTTGTAGCACGCGAGACAACGATTAATTGAGCATATACCATATAATCATATATTGTCAACCATGATAGCTCAGTGGGTAGATTATCGCTTATCCTGCAGACGATGAGGGTTCGATTCCCGGGTCGGGCCTACTCCAATTTGTTTTTTCTGAAGACCTATAAATAAATATATACGGACATATTATACACAGATCAAGTTAGCCCCATACTAAGTTAGACTTGTATTATGGGATACTAACTCAACGATATATTTAATATTATATAATACACATATAAATAACACCCAAGACTAAGAAGAAATCATTTATGCTCATCACATAAATGTTGCCCTCAGCGGGGATCGAACCCGCAACCTGCGGACCGAGAAGCTGTGGTTGTGTGTGTGTGTGTGTGTGTGTGTTGTTGTGGCTATAATTTATCATGGTTGTTAAAGGTGTGGCAAAACACCATAAGGAAACCCACATGGCTAAGTTGTACTTAATACATTGTCCAAGCAACACGTAGGTACCTACTCTGAACACCAGGCTCCAATTTCACCAACGCGACAAGTGCTACAATTGTATTAAAATATGACATATGTAGAATTATCGGTTTCGCCACAATGACAGGTGCGACAATTGTAGAAAACAATTGTCACGACTAAACATAGGGAAAAATGTATCAAATATTATAGCTTGGAATGACATATTACGTCACAATGCGTCTATACAGGCATTCTAAATTTGAATTATCCGTTTTCTCGTACTCTCAGCATAGGAGTAACAATAATAATCTATGTATGTATTTCACGTACGCTCATTGACTGCCTGCCATTATATAGGTATTAAAGGACGACTCATAGTACACCGTACCACGTAAACCGCGTCCAAACCGCGTCCGAACCGCGGCTTCCGTGTAGGATGGATACTTTTTTATTGGCTGAATAGAAATGCCTTTGCTCTCTTTTTCACAACACCTATTTAAAACTATTAAATCCATTCCCGCCATTAAGTTATTTTCTTCTTAATAGTAGCATTTCTTGTGTGCGTATGTTATTTAAATATGGATAATGCAAGAAAGATGACTATCTTAAAAATGATTTCCGACAACAAATCCATGTTATTCGGTAAATTTGATAACAAATTAACATTCCAGCTAAGTTGTTGACACATGGAAAAAAATAACTCAACGTTTGAATGAAATACGCGTGTATCAACCACGAAATACTACAATTGTCACGCAAATCCGACTTGTGCTCAATCTCATGTCAAGATTCTACAACAATTCTACAAATATGTCGACTAAAATAATAATTACTGTTTCACAACACAATTGTAATACATACAATTGTAGCAAAATGCCTGTCAAGTTTGTAAGCATTTCTATAGAAAATATTTCATAAAATTGTAATATGTCACAATTTGCTTGACAATTGTAGCTCGACATATGTCACTGACAATTCGGTATGCAAAGTTTTTTTTTGGTATTTATTAAATATTTTTATTCGATAGTAAACAAGAAAATAAAAGACTAATTTGAATATTTTCCATTTAAATTGAGTAATTGTAAAGTTATGACTTTTTAAAGATTGTTCAACTTTTATACTTTATGACGTCATCGATTGATAAAATCAAGTAGCGACAAGCAAATGAAGCGAAATGTTTTATAAAAATGTTGCTGATTGCAAAACATAATACGAATTTGTGATGACATATGAAATTATTACGATATTATACTAAACAAACCTATGATTTTCGATATTTTATAAATAAACTGCAAAACCTGTATGTCTTTGAAACAGCATTGAAGTTCAAACACTGTAACAGTTTTTTGAAAAAATAACAGTCATCTTAGCTTCAATTGATATAATTTCAAGAAAATATTGTTTATAAATATAATATCTCGAAATGGTTTTGTAATCAGCATCACTTTAGTAAAACTTTGCATACCGAATTGTAGTCGTGGTGAAATTGGAGCCAGGTGACAATGTCACGTATTAGAACCTCTGCCAACCCCTTCGGGGATATTCGGCGTGAATGTTTCAGTCGAGTTGAGTTTGATCATATATGATAATCAAGGAAACATTTTGATAGTATTCTTAATTGGTATAAATGGCAACAGAGCACAAATTACGTTTCAATTCCTTCCCATCGGGAGTACATGGCCCTTGGTCCAGTAGACACCTGATGTATCCGCTGAGCAGCCGGTCGTTCTTGAGGATCTCGTCGAGGTCCACGTCGTCATACTTGGTGGTGTACGTGTCGTCGGCTAGGCAGCTGCCCACCAGCACCAGGGTTAATGTTAGCCACTTCATTTGGTTCTGATTTGGTGTCACAAAAAATAATTTTGATTAAATAATCTTGATAGCTTAGTAGGAACACCGCTTCCCATGCAGGAGACGTAAGTTAAAACCCTGAGTCGGATCTACTGCAATATGTTTTTTTTAAGTAATTCGTGTGGTTAGTTTATGAACTCACATGGCTTTGTTGTTTTTGGATGCTGACTTGTCTGTGACAGTGTTTTCGTACAAAACGGAGGTAGGCTTGCCCCATATCACGAGGATGCACTGTCTGAGCAAAACTTGGGTACTCTAAACATCAGGTGACTAAAATATCACGTGATGTTCAGAGGTATTTGTACTTTTGCCACCCCTTCGGGAACTAACGAGTTACTGATGGCGATGTTTTTCTTTAATTTTGACAATGTGATTAATCAAAAATTTATTTATTACTTATATCCCAATAATTATCTTACAAAACAAAACTAAATAAGGGCCACTGTTGGAATCCAAACTTACCAAGTTTAAAATATCTGCAAGATGGCTGCGAAATTGGTCAAGTGGTTGTGGCAATGTGACGGTGACCTGCATCTTTTATAACAGAAGAAAATGATTATGGATAATAGGAAAATGAAAAAAGTGATGCAATCATATCAATTTAGAATACTTCGTTCTTACATATTGCACGAAAGGATATGTATGATACAAATACGCTATTAGTTTTCAGTTGGGTTTGCTGCTTTTACGATCATAATTTTTTTTTGTGCTTGTTCGGTTACCAATAGAACTCTAAACCCCTAAATAATCCCAGATAACTTAACAATTTCCTAAATCGGGGGGGGGGGATACTCCTAGGTTGAGAATACAGAAAAGTTGATATGTATAACATCTGTTCTTAAACTGAGGCATGCGTAATGGATGCCATGGGCCATGGCTAACTAGATTATTTTAATTAAAACATGACAGAGGTTGCTACTCGATATAAAAACACACAGCTAAAAGGTTTTTTAATCCTACGCTTTTGTTACACTACGTACGTGACTTTTTGAATAAGTGACACAGAAAACAGAACCAAAACTATTGGTTATTAATCTGGAATGTTGTTTACATTCATATACTCACGGCCATATATCCCAAAAAGGGGTTGCCAGAGCTTCAGAGCTAGAAACTCCTCAGCAACATTTGGAAGATGATAGGGGACAAGATGGTTGAAATAAAGTATCGTTGGTGATGAGTCTCCAGCCGCATTGCCCAAAAACCAATTAAAAAAGCCCCTTACCCTTAGTCACCACTTACAACACCCGCGGGTAGAAAGGGGTAGTGATATTTTAAGCCGGCACATCAAGGTAAATTTTGTTTATTAATTCCTCAATAGCACACTAAGTGGGGACCCAAGCATTTTGTCAAAATCCAACGTTTAAACATTATGTGAAGCAGTACCTAACAGGGACACGTTAAGATAATCGCATAAAAAAATGAAGTCTACTATGACGAAGTTGCTCGCTGTATCTCTGTTCTTTCTATAATCATTTCCTCTTGTAATTTGGACAAAAGTGGCTAATAAATTATATATAATGTACCTATATGTGTATACATGAAGGAAATCGATGATGAGATGGTGATGATCTCACAGTATCTTTAGTATTGAATTGTTAAGGCAATCGTGTAGTTACGAGTAATGTAAGAGTTGGAATTAATTATATTATATACAAAGTCTTACGAAGACTATATTGAAAATGGTCTTACAAAGGTAAGGTACTAAGTGAGAAGAATGATTAATGTCAGAAAAGCAAAAGAAAGGAGGATGGGTTCAAATGTATGGCACCTGGTCCCAGCACCAATCAGGATGAGTGATCCGTCGTTGGAAAGTTTATTTTTTGTACAATAAAAATAACTAAAGCGCTTGTCCTAAATTGCTGTTCTGTTCGTCATGTTTGTTTCATGTTTTTGATACATTTTTGATTTAATTATGACAATTTATTGCAAACTCTGACAGTTTTTACAATGTTGCTTCAGCATTGAGATTTTTTAAGTATAACATAATTACTAAGTTACACCAGAAACATGAATTATGATAATTTCACATAATTAACGATATCAAGATTTTCAAAAAACTGTACATCAAAATCTCTAACAAGGTTGCTCACATAGTCTTTTTTTTCTACTCTAACAGGGCTTTTGATATATGATTTAACTTGATTGAGAGACATTCAACATGGGGCCCAAAATGCCCATCCTCCTTTGTCAGCATCGTACAAAGTGGCGATTTATTGTCTCTGCTTATAGTATAAATATGTTAGTATTATCAAGGGCGCATTTACAGAGACACATATTATTTAAAGTACTACATACGAGGGGCATGCCAAAAGAAACTAGATAGGTACTCAAAAATTATAACATTTATTCTTTATTACAAGTATCGATCCTTTTAAAGTATTCACCCTCAGCACGTATAAACTTTTCCATACGTCTGAACCAATTGGAAAATACCTGTGACCACTCTTCTTTAGATACCTCAGAAATCTCGAAATTATAGGCAACCGGCGCATCTTCTTTGCTTTCAAACCTCTTCCCCTTTAGTTTTTCTTTAATTTTTGGAACAAGTAAAAATCACAAGGCGCTAGGTCAGGGGAATATGGCGGGTGAGGGAGAATTGACACATTTTTCGAGTTGAAAAAGTGCCAGAGAAGGTGCCGGATTCCTGACTTCGGTCGCTTGTCACACCCAGCTGATATTACTGTTGGAGCACAAACTGTCACATACCATTCAGAGTTCACTGTTCTTTCATTCTCTAGCACAACAGTAGCAATATGACCCGTTTTGCAGAAAAACGAGGCGACCATTTGTTTCTGTGTGCTTCGTGCACGGCGACAATTCGTTGGAGTTGGCTCGTCTTCAAAGCACCATACAGTCGACTGTCGCTTTGATTCGGGATCATAGTTATATAGCCACTTTTCGTCACCAGTCAGTATCATATACGTTTTTTTTCTCGCCTCCCCTGAATTTATCTATCATGAATAGGAACTAATCCACCCGATGGTCTTTCTGCTCATCGGTAAGTTTGGGCGGCACCCATCTCGAACAACGTTTACGGAGAGAATGGTGGTCGTGAATTATGGTTTGCATTCCTGCTGATCCAATTCCTAGTTCTCGCTATAGCTTTACATATGTAATTCGTCGGTTTTCGCGAATAAGTTTTTCGACTGCACGAACTTTTTCTTGCGTGACCGCGGTTAGCGGCCGTCCTGTCTTCGCTTCATCTTCGAGACATCCCCGTCCTCTTTTAAATTCAGCAAACCAATTGAATACTGTTGCTCGGGAACAAGCAGACTCACCAAAAGTAGAAGCCAAAAGTTCGAAAAATTCTTGAAGCTTTAAACCTCTTTTAAAGTCATAATAAATCATAGCGCGAAAATCACGTCGACATAGCTCCATTGTTGCAAGTGAATTCCCGCCAGATTATCGGAAAAATGATGCTCATTCAAATACAAAATAAATAAAAGAAGTGTGTTCTATATTCAAATATGTCAATAAAAAACCAGCCTATAAGATGGTGTATAGCTTGCCAGTGTCAATTAAATGAGAAAAGAGTATCTAACTTCTATTGGCATGCCCTCGTATAACTATAATTCACTTGCTCTCAAACGCCGTGTACTATGGATGCAACTTAATCCCAATTCCATAAGGCGTTCGACGGAACGTAAAAGTATAAGTTTATCTCCAATCAATCGTTTGATAAACATCTTTTGGTGGAGTAGACGAAATTGTTTTGATAAACATCACTTTTCCTTCACAACTCTGCACATATTTTGAATGTTTTTGTTCACGAAAACCTCATGTGGGGATTATCACTAATAAATAAAGGATAAATAAAGGAAAGAAAAATTTCGACAGGCGGGACAGACAGGCGGGAATAGAACCCGCGACCTCGGGTATACGCCCCCGTCGCTCTGCCAATTGAGCTGCCGTGTCAATGGCTGCCAGTGCGAAATTATATCTTTTAATTATTTCTTTTACACTTTTAAGTAGTGTTTGCGTCCCTACCTCCGAATTTTTTACAAATTCGGAAGGCCACTTGTCTACCTTTTCAGTTAGAATTCAAATCATGAGAACGCCTAACTATCACATAATTTGAATGTTTTTGTTCATGAAAACCTCATGTGGGGATTATCACTAATAAATGATCTATATAATATCTGCACATACATTTAATGGCAAAGAATAAAACATATCTCTTATCGCCTCTAGCTCAAATAAGAAAAAAAAATCTGTTTATAATAGGGTATATAGGCAGAACGTACTTTTCAACAATATTAAGTACACATATGTATGTCATCATTCCCGCTTAAGTCGTACCGAAACACTGTCTCATCTATACTCGCTCACTGCGAAATAACCCAAGATAATTTCGTTAGGAAACCACAAATTCCTATACACCTTTGAAGGAAGACTGGGCAAAAAATGGTTACATAAATTATCGTTGGTATGGCCATATCGTATAAAATAAAAGACTCTAAATCCCATAGGCGTATTGACACCCACAGGAAGAATATGAGATACACGACGACGAGACATGCCTTTAAGAATATGATATGCAAATCCGGTGTAAAGTTAGCGGCCAACTTAAGCAGCTGATTTCAAACCGAGTAAAAATATGTTTATTTAAAAGCAGAAAAAAACCCAAATAATACTAATATGGGTAATTGGCCTAGACCTCGCTTTTATAACATACCCTTTTTATATTATAAATCGATAAAGGACATCATACTAAAAAACTTTGCCCATGGAATGCCTATCTAAAATATTGTAGTTTTCAAATAAAAATGATAATTAAAAATTGTCGTACCTAGTTCAAACTGAGAATGTATAGAATGAGATTCCTTGCTTCCGTGAAAATAAGAAATAAAAAAAAACATTTGATCTATGGTGTAAACAAAAACATAACTCTTTTCGGTATTTTCCAGTTCAATCGCTCGCTTTCCGATTTATTTTCATGATATTATTTTTCAACGACGATCAATACAACTGGAAAATACCGCAAGAAGTTATATTTTTGTTTACAGAGCGAAAATCATAGATCAAATGTTTTTTTTTAATTTCTTATTTTCACTGAAGCAAGGAATCTCATTCTATACATTCTCAGTTTGAACTAGGTACGACATTTTTTTTATTATTATTTTTTGAAAATTACAATATTTTAGATAGGCATTCCATGGGCAAAGTTGTTTAGTTTGATGTCCTTTATCGATTTATAATATTAAAAGGGTTTGTTTTAAAAGCGAGGTCTAGCCCAATTACTATCGAAAGGTGAAACAGTAAATTATGAATATTATTTAAGCATCTTGTGAATGATTTTTTGACCATATCTCAACAAATGATCTCCTTATTTACCCGGTATGACTCCAGTTGACTTCTTTCTTTTTCCACTACTTGAATTATCACTTCGTGGCATTCCTTTTCATCCGTTTAAAGGAATAAAAGAGAAGTCGTGGCGAAGACTCAACGGCGTAAGTGTTTCTGAAGGAGCATAGGTACTTTGAAAAAGAATTTCATTGAATTATATTTAAATTTTTATTTATCCTTTTCAGTTACTTTCTCGACCGAGATTTTTGTTCGAATTATATGTCTATTTCTTTAGTCTTTTCGTGTATGCATATATGGCACGGACAAACAAATGCCAAAATATCGTTCTTAATTTGAAGACGTCCGTGGCCGAGTGGATAGGTGAATAGCTTCTATGTCCGGAGGTTGCGAGTTCGATCACCGCTGAGAGAGATTCTTTCTTACTCTCGGATGTTATTTACCATGATCATGAGATGGAAACTGCGATTTCTCGGCCTATGCTCTATTGACATTATATGAGCTTAGTCTCCATTAAGCCCTTTTGAAGGGCTCAAGACTAACCTGTACAGGGTTATTTGGGCATAGTCTACCTAGCTAGCCTATTGCGGAATGCCAGACAACCCCCTCCCTGCAAAGAATGGAACCATTTACATTTTCGGATAATCAGGTAATTCATGTCTGGAATATCCTACCAAACTGGGTTAAATATCACAAATTAAATTTATGAGTTTACCGCCTGATTTGCAATTTTGGTACTAATTAAACATAGTATTATGTAGAAGCTGTGTAGTGTCGGCTTAGAATAACACTACCCCATTTCTTCCGGTGGGTGTACATAAGAGGCGACTAACGGTATTTGGGCTTTTGAGGGATTTTTGGGCGATGCGGTTGGAAACCCATCACCAACAACCTTTACTTCACCATCTTTTCCCCACGCAACTTCCAAAAGTGGCTGAGGAATTTCTAATTCCTTAGCTCTGGCTACCCCTTCTAGGGATTTATAGCCGTGAGTATATGTATGTATGTAAACATAGTATCTGCACTTTAATCAAGACCAAGAATTATTTTCCATCGGAAAGATGATATGAAAGCAGACCTATAATTTTCTCAATTCATTCTAAAGTAATAATCCCTACGATGACATTTTAATTGGACGATAACCGGTATTTTAATGTTTATTTTTATATCCTGTTATACCGTAACATCTTTGAGATTATTGTTGGCAAACGTAGTTATTATATCTTATAATGATGTTTATTCTTCACAAAAATATTGATTCCTGAAAATTATGAAATCCATAATTCTAATTCTTGAAAAAATGGGTTAATATTCTAATCCGACACTACAAAGCTATAAAATAATAATAAAATAAAACTCATTTATTTCGGTAAATGCAAATCCATAATATTGTTAGTACACACATTCATCTTATGGTGCTATTGTTAGTAGAGAATGTATACAAGAGTAATAATAAATTAAAAAAAAATATACAAATAACAAAAATAAATAAAGACTCATTTAGAAGACGACCACATCATGCATCACCAAGCAATTTTTGTAACCTGCATTTTATCCAGTAGTCCACTATATTATCATTGCTGGTAGCTTAGTGAAAATTATTTGTCCGAGGTATTCCGAGGCATCGGTTCGAGTTTTGAATTGGACCTATTATTTGTGTTTTTAAAAAAATATATACAAATAACAAAAATAAATAAAGACTCATTTAGAAGACGACCACATCATGCATCACCAAGCAATTTTTGTAACCTGCATTTTATCCAGTAGTCCACTATATTATCATTGCTGGTAGCTTAGTGAAAATTATTTGTCCGAGGTATTCCGAGGCATCGGTTCGAGTTTTGAATTGGACCTATTATTTGTGTTTTTTAGTGAGGGCATGCTTATTTTTACAAGTATCCATATTTAGATCGCGAATAATCTTTATTATTTATCCTCGAAATATCTCGGACAAATAATTTCGACTAAGCTACTAGGCATATACGTATTCAGATGTTCGCCTGCAGAACAAACGTTTCTAAAATATGCAAGTTCAAGTCATATTCATGTAAATTTACTGACACTACTAATGAATTAAAAATAACATAAAGAGATCTGTATAGCCGATATGAAATGTAATCTAAGTAGAGTACGATCTCGGAGGACATAGTGGAACCAAATATATATTGTGCTCAAAAAGGCAGGTGTCCGAAGTACGATCGATATCTGTGCATACCCAAATGGGAACTAACGGCTATATATATGTATGTATGTAACATAAATTCATTCAAGCATTTATTCTCGGCTGTGAATTTCAAAAACAGAAAGCCTAAGCCTCAAAAATGGAAAACAAAAATTTCCCATCCACTTTTGGTAGTGGAATGGGGAAAATATTTAAAAAGGATGATTCATAATCAAATCAACATCACTAAATAGCCCCGAAATACTGAGTTTGTTCGTTCGATATTTTGGATGAACATTTTTAATTATACTCACGCCTTTTATTCGCATAGGCGAAGACAAAGACCGACAAATCCATAAGACTTTCTTGCTTCTCTCATATTCATCAGTCTTCACATACATATTCTTATAATTTTCTCACTTCAGGCAAAGGCTAACTCGATATTACAATAATTTAGTATCATTTTCACCGAAAATTATATATCAATAATATTCATTATCATTAGATGTTTCAAGATTACCATCAAATTTATCAGTGGTAGATGTTTCAACTACTTGTATTATTTTTGACTTGTCTCATAAAGGTGCCACTTTCAAATGCTGAGCATATTTAATATCATTTATTGGTAATAAATCTTACAAGTCTCGTATGTTTACATAACATAAACGTTCACGCCGTTTATCCTCGAAGGGGTTGGCAGAGGTACCAATACGCCATCTAGTTTCCAGAGAAGGTACCCACGTTTTGCTTAGACAGTGTACTCACGTGATAGGGGGCAGGCCTATCGCCGTTTTGTACGAATACACTGTCACATGACTAAGTACAACTCAGCCATGTGGGTTTCCTCACGATGTTTTCCCTCACCGTTAGCAACCATGATAAATTAACCACACATATGACAGACAAATTGGTCCCGTCCCAGGATTGGAATTTGTCGTATGTTTACATATATGCTAAATTAGTTATTCTGATAAATATTACAGAAACAAATAAATACGTTAATAATGTATGTGCTACGTGCTCAGGAAATTTCCAGTAATTGACTTAATAAATAAAAGACGTCATCAAATTGAAATATCAGCATTTAATCACCTTGAGTAATGTTACCTTAGTAATGACATCAGAACCAAAACAGCGAGCGTTTTTTATAAGTTCAAATTGAAGTAATCTTTCATTGCAAATATAGTTTTGAAGGAATAACAACTTAAACGTCTTTAGTTTTTGTACCAGTACCGTAATTTATACATTATCCTAAATATAACCTGCCTATGTTTGTTTGTTTGTAATGAATAGGCTCCGTCACACACAAAAAAGAGTTTAATATTTTTTTTAACCAATAGAATCCTACAATCTTCCGATGTATTCTAGACTATACATCATCGCTACTTGCTACCTTACTATTTTTACCATGTCGTATTAACTGTTCCAATACCCATTTAATTCATTAAACATGTAAGTAGATTAGATATTGTAAAAAAAAATTTATAAAAAAACCAAACAGTTTTATAATTCACTACTCTAAAAGAAAATAACTATACGATTTTGTCTTATTTATGAACCTGTTGCTGGGTCTGTGTATTTTTCCGATAAATGGTAGTGTAGTTTTAATTAAGTCAATGTTAAGTCTAGCCTGTTTATCTGAGTTATTGACTAAGTTTTGCTGTGTGTGCTAAGTTTTAATTTTTAAATCAATATTGGTGTTCTTATTTATACGCGATGTCTTTGACTGATCAGCTATCAAGAATTTAGTAATTTAGTCAATTTTGTAACAATAAATTGCGAGCTTTATAAGTAGTGGCCAAAGGTATGATGAGTTTAAACACGCTCTTACCTCGTCATATCGCGTGCCTCTCGTGACAGTGATATCTGTCAAAGTTTGTCAAAAATCTCCAGCCAAGAGTACCGTTACTCCCGTGACTATCTACTAATCCGTAAATAAATACACAGTTATTGATATTATTTTTCTCTCTTTTTCTATGTTTACGGCACCACCTACAATAACTTTTTTCCATCTTTAAAATAACTCAATTTTAAATTTAGATTAACACGTTACACCCAGAATAAAATAGCATGTATGAAAAGATTGATGCATGTGAATAAAGCTAGAGAGGTTTGCAAGGATCGTACAAAGTGGCGATCGATAGTATCTGCCTACCCCAATGGGAACTAACGGAGTGAGAATAAGTATGTATGTACGTTACACCCAATATAATTAGCTAAGTCGTAATGAGATATTGCGTGCCATTAATGGACAAGACAGCTTACTAGTCAATAAATGAGTACTAATAATTGGATGTGCTAACAACTTGGAAATCCCTAAGATTCAAGTTTATATTCTGATTGCCATTTCATTTATAAAGATAATGCATGTGAATCGTCTAGAGTATCCCAGGTTTTTTTCATTTAGTTGTATTAGCTCTTTAGTGTCGTAGTTATAGCACAAACTCATTTTTCCTGGGGATAGCCTTCCAATACCCAAGTCTTCTTGGCCATTTTTAAGTGATGCATGGACGGTATGGCAGAGGAAAGCGGTCAACGAAATTTTTTCATGTAACAATCTATTTCCTACCCAACTTCGAAAATAGCTGAGAAATGTCCATATCTATTGTGATATTTTTCTGTGAAATAAAACTTCTTTTACTTTTTATAAATTATAGGGATATCAATATATATATATATCATGGTAGCTAACCTATACTCCGGCTTAACCTCCCAGAACGGGGTAGCTAGAGCCTCGGAATCAACAAGTCCTTAGACACTTTTGAAAGTGGATTGGGGGTGATAATATTAATAAAGAGCATATAGGGAATAATTGAAAAGGAAGATTGCATATGTCGGTGCTAGGTATTGGCATATTTTTGTCTATTTATGTTAAACTCAATAATTTATATTTTATACAAGCTACGAGTTCTGCGTGAAAAACTCAGAAAAGGGAGAAACCTCTGAAAATATTTTTACTTTTGCATGTTAGTGCTAGCATTTCGCTGTGTAGTGTCGGCTAAGAATAGCACTACCCCATTTCTTCCGGTGGGTGCACGTAAGAGGCGACTAACGGTATTGAGGCTTTTAAGGTATTTTTGGGTGATGCGGTTGGAGACCCATCACCAACAACCTTTATTTTACCATCTTTTCCCCACTCAACCTTCCAAAAGTTTCAAATTCCTAAGCTCTGGGTACCCCGTTTAGGGATTTATAGCCGTGAGTATATTAGAGCCGTGAGTATGTATGTATGTTAGAGCAGTCAGGTGAGGTGGAAACTGGCAGGAACTGCATCACTGGTGGCTGATTATTTCTAATAGATATTGAATCTACTGTCAGTTCTCGGTTTCGGTATTTATATGATAATATTCTATCGCTGTCCATTCGCCTTACCCCCTTCAGGCGGCGGCTTTCTGACGACCACTAGGCTAAAACATTTCCTTTCGAGAAGAAATGATTTGGCAAATATATACCCCGCTTATAACCACCACTCTTATTACACCACCTCTAATGTACTAAAAACTAAATCAAACTACTAATTTTTTTCATTTGTTATGGTTGTAACCTGTTTGTGGTCCAAATAAAGGACAAAAAATATTATACTGCCAAGGTTAAGGATACTCCGGTCAATGCCAACACTCGGCTGCTCGCTGAACGATATATGCTTACAAATAAGAAAAAAAACAGCTCCTAAGGCACTTTGCAGGGACATTGATATATTTGTGATCATTTGCTTGGTATTAGTATCACTCGCTAAGATCCTGCCATATATTTTCCTGGCTTTTTTCTTTATTTTTTTTATTGTATTTGGAGGAAGGAAGATAAATATTATCAAAAAGCTAAAGTTGGGGACTTTAACTTGATAATCAAATTACCAGCTTTTTTATGTTTAGCTATTATTTCACACTTTATATTTTTACTTTAATATCAAATGTATGGTATTGGTGGTATATACTATCGCTATTTATGTTATATTATGAAATGTTTTATTTAATATATTCCTAAACGCTAATACTTTTCTTTAAATCTTTTTGTTCATTAAAACCTCATGTGGGGATTATTACTAATAAATAAAGAATAAATAAAGGAAAGAAAAATTTCGACACAGGCGGGAACAGGCACGAATATGGGCTCAATTGGCAGAGCGTCGGGGCGTATACCCGAGGTCGCGGGTTCGATTCCCGCCTGTGTCGAAATTTTTCTTTCCTTTATTTATTAGTGCTAATACTTTTCATTAAACGTAGTGAAAGTAAAAGCTAATGAGTTAATTAACAAAAGAAACAATAAGAACATTTATACAAATTAAACGCCAATATAGCCAGACTTTGTACTAAATCAGAAGTAAATCATATTTTCGTCGATCAAGGATATTGGATCTGCAACATTACATACCAATATTTCAACTTTTACTGAAGCACTGTCTATTCGCATCTACTTTTTTTACTTTAACTGATACAAATGTAGAATGCAATTGCCTGTAGATATACATTTTTGGAGTTCTGGAACAAAAAGATAAAAATGTCCCATTACTAAGGTTTCACGGTATTTCCATCTGTCACCATCACTAGGCAGTATAAAATGAACCGTCGTCGTAGTTAGACTGTTGAATTTTTTGCAGATGATATATTTCTGATACTGCTAAAACAATAAATAGCACAAAAACGGGTGAACGAACGTTTTTGTGCTGATAGAAACGCTTGAGAATAAAATATTTTGTAATATTATCACTTTAAAAATAAATAATATAAAATATAGATTTTTAGGAGACTCCCACACAACGAATATGTTCTTTTTTATATGATATAGTTTTTTTAGAAGCTTAACAATTAAGTGACTTTATATTTGTATGAATGATATTAAAATACAGACACAACTATAATTAATGCGGTCGGTAAATAGTTCCTATAGCGAACTTTAATCCATTTAATCGTACCCCTACCCATAATTGCTCCAAGTCACCGCCAAGATGGTCCAGACGGCGCTTCTTTATGTCATTCCGAATATACATCCCCACACCACCGCCGCGGTTGCTTTGCCGAGGAGCGTGTATGTGTCGTGGCCATATCGTAGATTTGAACACATCGTGAAATGATCGATCATTTCATGAAATAGTCACATTTCATGATGTGGCCAACATCATTTGACCAGATCATAAAATCGTCAACTTTTCACGATTTTGTCATCCACGCTTGGCCAGATCGTAGAAATAGGGTGACCTGGAAAATGCAATTATAACTCTACGGTTTTTTTAGCAAATTTATTAGTTTTATCGTAATTTGCAAAGTACTTGAGAACCTTTTCGTCGAAAACTCTTTCTTCCACGTTTAATAACGAATTATTAAGTTTTTTACTGCGAGAAACAACACTTTCGCCAGCGGCCGCCATCTTTACACATAAACAAAGCGTTTTCAGCGCCTCAATCGGTAATTTATGTAACAACTTTACGATATGACCAAATAATCTTAACCATTTCATGAAGAGGCCGCGCGTTTAGTTGCTCATATCGTGAAACGATTTCTTATCATCGATCTGCCCAAACCACATCACGATGTGGCCAATAAACAAATGATCATTTCATGAAATACGACTATTTCATGAAATGATCGATCACTTCATGATGTGTTCAAATTTACGATATGGCCACGACATATGCATTGGTAGCCCGGGATTGTGTAACGTGCCAAATCTGAGTCCGGTCGTAGCCATGTCTCATTAAGACACACTCAATTCATTTTTCCTAAGGACTTCTAAGAGCTCATCCCAACCAGTATTAATGGACTGTTTATTTAATAACCCCAGTGTCAGATGTTTCATTTTAAAATTACAAATTTTATTAATATCGGGTACGGACATTTTTAAAGAACAATAATGATAACAATACAAGCAAAAATTTTGCGCCAGTATAATACGAGGGGCATGCCAAAAGAAAATAGATACTCAAAAATTATAAAAATTATTCTTTGTTACAAGTAATGATCTTTTCAAAGTATTCACCCTGAGCACGTATACACTTTTCCATACGTCTGAACCAATTGGAAAATACCTGTGACCACTCTTTTTTAGATACCTCAGTAATCTCGAAATTATAGGCTACCAGCGCATCTTCTTTGCCTTTAGTTTTTCTTTGATTTTTGGAAACAAGTAAAAATCACAAGGCGCTAGGTCAGGGAAATATGGCGGGTGAGGGAGAATTGACACATTTTTCGAGTTGAAAAAGTCTAGTGTTCTGGCAGACGTGTGCGGTGCCGCATTGTCGTGGTGCCAGAGAAGGTGCCGGATACCTGACTTCGGTCGCTTGTCACACCAAACTGATATTACTGTTGGAGCACAAACTGTCACATACCATTCGGAGTTCACCGTTCTTTCATTCTCTAGCACAACAGTAGCAATATGACCCGTTTTGCAGAAAAACGAGGCGATCATTTGTTTCTGTGTGCTTCGTGCACGGCGACATTTCGTTGGAGTAGGCTCGTCTTCAAAGCACCATACAGTCGACTGTCGCTTTGATTCGGGATCATAGTTATATAGCCATATTTCGTCACCAGTCAGTATATCATATACGTTTTTCCTCTCGCCTCCGTTGAATTTATTTATCATGAATAGGCACCAATCCACCCGACGGTCTTTCTGCTCATCGGTAAGTTTGTGCGGCACCCATCTCGAACAACTTTTACAGAGAGAAAGGTGGTCGTGAATTATGGTTTGCATTGCTGCTGATCCAATTCCTAGTTCTCGCTATAGCTCTACATATGTAATTCGTCGGTTTTCGCAAATAAGTTTTTCGACTGCACGAACGTTTTCTTGCGTGACCGCGGTTGGCGGCCGTCCCGTCTTCGCTTCATCTTCGAGACATCCCCGTCCTCTTTTAAATTCACCAAACCAATTGAATACTGTTGCTCGGGAACAAGCAGACTCACCAAAAGTAGAAGCCAAAAGTTCAAAAAATTCTTGAGGCTTTAAACCTTTTTTAAAGTCATAATAAATCATAGCGCGAAAATCACGTCGACTGAGCTCCATTATTGCAAGTGAATTCCCGCCAGATTCTCGGAAAAATGATGCTCATTCAAATAAAAAATAAATAAAAGAAGTGTGTTCTATATTCAAATTTGTCAATAAAAAACCAGCCTATAAGATGGTGTATAGCTTGCCAGTGTCCATTAAATGAGAAAAGAGTATCTAACTCCTATTGGCATGCCCCTCGTTGTTCGTATATATATGTAATAGAAAACAAATGACGAACTTAGCCATACACTCGCATTTTGAATTAAACTATAGTTACATGGTTCCATGTTGTTTACGATTTTCTTAAATCAATTTCACATGATAACTACAGGCGCAGAGTATTAGCCAACCAAGTTGAATCGGCTTGGGTAATAAATTCTTACAGAAATGTTTATCTGATTTAAGTTGGTGTTTTTCTGTTTTAGTGTAAAAAGTGTTATTCTTGTAGGACCATATTAAGGTAACTATAAACCATCATTTATCGCTTCCTGCTATCGCGCATTCATTTCTCTTTAATTTTTACTTTAGCTCTTTGGTGCTGTCTGAGTGATGTTTGAGAGTGCGTCATGAAATGTGTACTTCTTAGTAAAAAATATGTTTTATTGGTGCATTCCTGGAAGTTAAGAGCTACTTGACCATCAAAAATTCGTTGAATATTCTAATGAATCCATATAACTTCGCCATGTGCAAGTCCGCTGGACCATTTCTTTTTTCAAAGAACGTTGAATGACCTAGTCAAATTTGTAAGAGCAATTTTATAATACTAATAGACTTTTCCTTACCATAGATTTCATATCAGATTATACAATACATGCAAAAAAAAACACAGCTTCATCCAAACTATACATATAAAGCTGAATTTTCACTTACTGTGATATAAGAAAAGATATTTTATCCTACGTTCCTTGCGCTTCCCAGAATAAGTACTCGCTCTCTGTATCTCCCACCCAGAAATAAACTGGATTTACCTTTACCATGTGGTGTTGGGCCTTAATGGAACTACCTTGTCTCTCGGGTATGTGACATACAACAATATACATTTGAATTTGACCCATCACTAACAACCTTTATTTTACCATTTTTCCCCCACATGTTCCAAAAGTGGCTGCCGAGTTTCTAATTCCTTAGCTCTGGTAACCCCTACTAGGGATCTATAGCCGTGAATATATTGTATGTATGTGCATTTTAATTGATTGGTGAAAGTTGTTTTCGGAAACCTGTGAATGCAAATTGGCAATACATTAGATACTTATTACTCCTGAGTCATAACTTTTCGGGAATGTTCTTAACCCCTATTAGTTAATTACATTCTTTAACGATATAAACGGTAATTAACTTTTTACTATGGCTCTGTGAAACTAGTTTTTAAATGGATAGTATTAACCATTCCCATTCATATCAATTTCTATATAAATGCATTGTAAACCGAAATGTGCATCATTTGATTAATCCATTTCGGTAGTGCTTGGTTTAACAATTACATTTAATTTAAAAAGTGATCGAAGAGTAAAAGCAGGTATAAATATACTTTTTATCTAGAGAACTAGTAATTTTAACCGACTTCAATTTGGAACTAGCAATTTTATGATTTGTACCGTTTAACACAGCAAAATAGTGTCAAAACACCTAGATTTATAGAGTACTACAAAATTCGTTTCCAACTAAATCTAACCATTCTACGCATCAGAGTATAAGACAGTGGCAAGGATACGGCAAATACGTTCAGATACAACTGCATCGAATCATTTTTTTTTATTCCTTTTCCAGAAGAATTTGTTTCTTTAGGAATCCTGCGAGGACATAAACCTAAATATTAAATAACTTGACTAACCTTACTTTTCAACTAACCTTAATATTTTTATTATTTTCTGTACAGAATGAGATCCTTTACCGTTTGCTGTCTGCTAGCTGCTTTAGCTGTGGTCCATTGCAGACCAGAACAGTCATACACCAACAAATTTGACAATATCGACATCAAAGAGATCCTCAAGAACCGACGGCTGTTGGTCCCGTACCTCAAATGTACCCTAGGCAAAGGAATCTGCTCACCCGAAGGAAAAGAACTTAAATGTAAGTAACATACATACATATATATATACTCACGCGGTTGGTTTTCATTGGGGTAGGCAGAGACTATCGATCGCCACTTTGTACTAGTACGATCCTGGTAAACCTCTCTAGCTTCGTTCACATCCATCAACGTTTTTATTCATGCTGTTTTATTCTTCATACTTCGGACACCTGCCTTTTTGAGCACATTCTTTTTTGGTCCTAATGTGTCCGAACCTGTCCTCTACAAACATTACCTTCCGCATTGGCCCTATAGATTTCTTTCAACAATTTAATATCACTCATCCTCTCTATGTGCCCAAACCATCGAACATTCCTTTCTCTATCGTTTTACAATATCATCTATCACATCGCACTTTTTAACGAATCACGCTAAAGTAACATACATACACATATTCTCACGGCTATAAGTACCTAAAAGGGGTAGCCAGATCTGAAAAAAATCAGTTACTTTTGGAAGGTTTGTAATGCTAAGTAAATGTAGGTAAATATAGAAAATCTCAGTTCGGCATTCAAACCTTGATAACTTATAATTATAAAAGACCACTGAGGCTTCCATGGAATATTATAGTTGTAATATTTGTAACTCCACATACATTCATCGTACTGAAGCGGGTCTCTTTAGCCCACTTTTCGCCCCGTGAGCAACCATGGCGTGATGAGTGGCGAGCTACATCGCCGCCTCTGTGTTTACTAAAATTGGAACACATATTGGACCCACGAGAAGCAAGGGAAGTAAACTGTCCACCTAGCCAGAGCCCCGCTTGACTAGGTAAGGTTATTTAGTACCCGGAGTGCACCAAGCTCCGGGACGGCGGCCACCCCTGGCCATGCATCCCTCGGCGCGGCAGACCTTGGATTGGTGTAAGAGCGAAGATGGAACAGCCCTAGTTCCTTAGTCGACTTCTACGAGACACCCACGGGAAGAGATGGGGTAGTGCTATTCTAAGCCGACACTACACAGCCAGCCACGAAGTGGCGATCAATAGTCTCTGCCTACCCCAATGGGAACTAATGGCGTGAGTATATGTATGTATGTATTTGTAACTCTATGGAGAATTGCTGGTAGACGGACATCTCTGATGAAAATTTAATATCCATCGAGTGAGAAGAGTAAATCGGTATTTTTAAAAGGTATCACACCATAACTCTGCTTACCCTTACATTAAAAACAGCTTAAAAAATAAATTTAACATAAAACATGAAATGGACAAAGTTACAAGATACCTATTACATGATTTATTTTGAATTGCAGCCCATATCCAAGAAGCCCTCGAGACCAACTGTGCTAAATGCTCACCAAAGCAGAGGGAATCCGCCAATATAGTCATAAAACATCTAATTAACCATGAACCGAATTATTGGAATGAACTTATTAACAAGTACGACCCCCAGAGAAAATACGTGACCAAATATGAGGCTGATCTTAAGGATATACTAAGCTGAAAGTTTCAAAAACAAGAAATTATAAAGTTATGTGTTAATTATTGCATTGTTTTATTTTGCACATCTCCACTTTGCACACAAAGCATATATATATATATACAAACCGTTCAGAACCATGATGAATAAACCACACCTATGGCTTTAGAACAGACAGATTGGTGTAGGCCCGACCCGCCCGCGGCTTTGCGCGCTGACGGAAAGGCGGGTGCTCTACTCATTGAGCTATCACGTTTGTATGCCTCTCGTAATAAGTCTGCACAGTTTCATGTCAAACCATCAAAAGTAAAAACTAGAAATTTTGTGTATTTTTGACAAACGCAATGGTATATTTCTACATTATTATTAAATAAAAAACAAATTTTAATTAAAAGCTTTGATTTATAAAAATACACATTATAACCGGGTTTAATGATTTATAAGATGCCTAATTTAATTGGTAATCCTGCATTAATAACCTACTTAAAATTAGAACCTGAAATGAATTTCCAAAGATTGTCATACAATTAAATTTACTAAGCAATTCCAATCATATTTCTTCTCTCCCAGAGCTTACATTCCATTGGAGGAAGGGCCTTAACGATTGGACGGGCGTTGCATTGTTATGTTATTTCATTGTATAAATTTATAATGAAAACATAAAAGTTGACTTTTCGACCTTAACGACATAAACAATTAACTACAGACATTTTATAGCCAGGATTATTTTTACTTTAAGGAAAATTACGACGAAATACATTTTTATGAAGACGGATAAGGTATGGTGTAGTTTTGCAACAAGGATCTTCGTATGTTTTGGATACAACAATATAGCTAATAGGTATAATAATAAAAGATGTTATTAAAGGAAAGAAAAATTTCGACACTGGCGGGGTTCGAACCCGCGACCTTCGGGTATACGCCCCCGTGTCGCTCTGCCAACTGAGCTACAGTGCCAGTTGGCATCCAGCGCGAAATTTCTCTATCCTTTGTTTCTTTTTTACACGTTCAAGTAGTGTTTGCGTTTCCTACCTCCTGGAGGTAATAATTTAATAACATCTTTTATTTATGAGTAATAATCCCCACATGAGGAATTCATGTCAAAAAACATTAAATTAGGTATAATAATAATTTATTTTACCATCTTTTCCCTATTCAACTTTCCAAAAGTGGCTGAGGAATTTCTAATTCACGGCTATAAATCCCTAAAAGGGGTAGCCAGAGCTAAGGAATTAGAAATTCCCCAGCCACTTTTGGAAAGTTGAGTGGGGTAAAGATGGTGAAATAAAGGTTGTTGGTGATGGGTCTCCAACCGCATCGCCCAAAAATCCCTTAATAGCCCCAATACCGTTAGTCGCCTCTTACGTACACCCACCGGAAGAAATGGGGTAGTGCTATTCTAAGCCGACACTACACACTAAGATTTTTATTTGTCATTCTTACTATATACACACATACATATACTTAAATTAGTTGTTCATATTGGGGTAGACAGACTATCGATGGTAACTTTCATTTACATTCATCAATCTTTTCATTGTGTAGTTGCCGCTAAAGTTTGAAAGGCAAAACTTTTTAAACAACGATCTCAAATCCTCTTAAGGCATTTGAAAGAGGAAAGCATATGAAATTGAGTATGGATATAATAAAATAGAAGAGGAGTTTTAGCAATAGCAATATAAGCAATACATTAACATACATATACTCACGCCATTTGTTCCCATTGGGGTAGCCAGAGACTATCAATCGCCACTTTGTACGACCCTGACAAACCTCTCTAGCTTTGTTTACATCCATCAATCTTCCAATACATGCTCTTTTATTCTTCATACTTCGGAAATTAACATTAGACTTAAAAAAATATTGTATTTAATTGAAACGACTTTAATAAGTATGTCACGTGATTTTGAGACGTATAAATTACTTCTAAATATCTAATTTGGCAGGGCTATTGTAGCTTACGCATATATTATCTCATTTCTAAGTATATCTCAGCCAAGTAGGGTTAGCTCACGGTAAGTTTTCCCTCACCACCTAGATTAATACACTATACTTGTCCTTTGTATCTGCGACAGTGCTCCTGTCACTGAAATTTCTGGGTTTTAAACCTACAGTAATAAATGGTAGAGGTAGGAAGGGCTAATGGGGGATAGATCTTACTAAAGAGGTACCACCCTTGTTTGATTCATTTTAGCGGTCCCTTTTTAGTCTAGAGATGGTCCTTCTTACCTCTACCCTCCATACCTTTACCCATATTAGACGGATACAACTGATAATTAAAAAATAATAATTATATCAAAGATATTAAATATTCTGAGAGAATAAAGGTTGTAATATATATATGTTACTACACTACAGTACTTAATTGCTGTGTAGTGTCGGTTTAGAATAGCACTACCCCATTTCTTTCTTTCTGATAAGGCCTGGGCTGGAACTCGTATGCAGGCTGAGATAGGCTTACATAGGATTTCACAGTGGCTTAGGTCTAATCTGCTGACTTTGAATGCTCTAAAGACAAGTTACATGTGCTTTACTAAGACAAATAAGACTCAACCGACAGATGATTTTACTATCAGGATTCATAATGATTGTGCCAACTATGGTTCTGACTCAAATTGTGACTGCACAATAATAAACAAAGTAAGTACAATTAAATACTCACACACAATTGACCAAAGACTGGGGTGGTTTGCACAAATTGAACTACTTAGCGCTAGAATGAGAAAACTTATCTGGGTCTTCAAAACCCTACGAAATGTTGCTCCACCTTTGTTGCTCAATCAAATATATGTTGCCCTGGGTCAATCAGTTCTATGTTATTGTATCACCATCTGGGTGGGATCTGCCAAAACTAAATTAATCGAAGTAGAGAGGTCACAACGAGCACTGTTAAAAGTCATGTATTTCAAGCCATTTAGATTTCCGACTGTAGACCTATACTCACTATGTCAAATGTTAACAGTAAGAAAGCTATACATATTAAAAGCTACTCTAAGAGTACAAAAAAGTCTACGTTTTGATCCTAAAATAGGCGAAAAAAGGAGAACTCACAATGCAATTATAATTAAAGCCAGGAAGTCTAAGTTTGCTATGAAACAATTCGAAACACAATCAGCCCGTTTATATAATACACTAAATAAAACTCTAGACATCTACCCCAAACCACAATATGAAGTTAAAAAACTTTTAACTAATTGGCTAAAGACATTAAACTATGACGAGATAGAATTGCTTATAAGTACAAACACTTAGGCTTAGGTACCTAATTGTATCAAGTGTTTGTACTAAGTACTTATTATATTGGTATAAAATTCCCGAACCCATACAGTTAGGTGGTATAGCAATGCATTGCTATACCACTGGACTAACATCAACACACACACACACACACACCAAACAAACACACACCACACAAACACACACCACACACAGAATCACTTTGCATTTTTGCGTATATTACGAGTGTTTTTTCTTTGGTTTTCATTCTCAAATTAGTTTCGTTAGAAAAAAAAACCTATCTTTTATTTTGTTTTACTTAAAGTTATTTTTAATTTATATTTCGATTTATGTTTGTAAAACTAGCGCCTTGAAGTTGTTAATTAGTCACGGACGTGAGGGAGCGGGGTCTTCTGATACAGGTACTATTACTTAATAGAAGGCCCCAGCAGAAACTTGTACTGAAACATCTGGTTTTTGAAATAAACATATTTTATTTATTTTATATTTTATTTAAAAAGTTGAGGTAAATAGAAACTTAATTGATCATATTTTTATTCCTTCCTGAAACAAAACCGAAATCCCAGAGCCAGCTACTCTTTTTATCATCATCCAAACCACGGACAACGACCATCGAGTTATAGATAAGTATAAATTGTACTCAGAGAAATAAAATATAGAAGTGTCATATAGCTGGTGAGCTACATTGCAAATAAATATATACGGGCATACTCGTATTACAGAGATCAAGTTAGCACTAAAAAAGTACAATAATGACTTGTGGTAAACGGTATAGTCAAAAATATATTACATATATAAATTACATCCAAGTCCATGTAACAAACATTCTTATTCATCATAAAAATAATTACCCCAGCGAGATTCGAACCCGCGACCTCCGAAGCTAGAATCTAGTCACCAACCAACTAGGCCACGGACGTCAACAGCAAACAATGTGGTTTAAAAATTTCCATGCTCTTAAGGCATTGGGATTCGCAATGATGTATTTGTAACCGCGTCCAGTCAGCCTTGCTTTAACATCAGGAAAACACTTTTAAACGTGTTTGCTAGTTTAAAAGTTTCCTTAAAGCATCTGTTTATCGTATCGCATCCTTCACTGTAAATTATCAAAAGTAGCTTTAGTTCATTTTCAAATTTCTTTCGCACTTCATTAGAAACTCCTCAGCCACTTTTGGAAGTTGAACGGGGAAAATATAGCAAAAAAGGGAAGCAAGAGAAGTTTTTCAAGACGGTACTAAGTGGCGATCGATAGTCTCCGCCTACCCCAATGGGAATAATGGGCGTGAGTATAGGTAAGTAAGTAAGTATTTAAAAAATATAAATATAGTTATTATATAAGTCATAAAATATAAATAGAAACAATAGCACAGTTTGTGAAATATATTTGGATATATCGCGTTTTTAACAGTTGGCAAACCTAATTTGCGGCCGCTTTTTCCCAGGCAGCTATGTATTATCACATTAGGAAAAAAAATAGCTTTAATTTCATATAAGAAATATGCGTGTAACTTATGAACGTATAAAACACACCAAAATATAACCTACCTTCACCTGGCTGCGAGGTAGTTGCGGCCGAATTTGCAACGGCACCTATGGATTTTTATATTCTTTATATACACTGCTATGATGGGGATGTTATTATATTTCGAAAACGAGTGAACGAAATTTGTTTCCGAAAAATAATAAACATTATTTAAATTAAAATTACTTGCGGCCAATTTTGCCTGGCTGCGTCTTGTCAGTGTATTCTCCTATTCATAAACTTATGTTAAAATGTGTGTTTGACTTTATACGTTATGAACGTAGAGATTTAGCAGCGGGATCTTATACTATTAAGTAAGTGTTAAATTTATAATAAAGTATTGATTGTTTACCACCTTTCCCCTTTCTTGAAAATTGGTTTACATAAACTCTCGCTTTTTATAATGATCTTGTTTAAATGTGAAATCAATCAAAAATCAAAATCAAAATTCTTTATTCAGAAAAAAGTAACTAAGATCATCGCTTATTTCATTCGATAAATTAACTTACAAATTAATAATTTTCAAAATTATAACAACAAAAAGAATCCAAATAAAAATTTACAGGCAAAATAATATATCTATACTAATATTATAAAGCTGAAGAGTTTGTTTGTTTGAACGCTAGGATCTCAGGAACTGCCGAATCAAATTGAAAAATTCTTTTTGTGTTAGATAATCCATTTATTGATGAAGGTTTTAGGCTATATATCATCACGCTGCGACCAACAGGAGCAAACTATCAGCGAATAATGTTGCAAAAACGGGGATAATTATTCATACTAAGGCTTCCGTTGTGTGCGCTGCGTAAACGGTTTAAGTTACCCAAAAAAAATGTATTAAAGAATTATTTCTCTTTAAATGATCTAAAAAAAATGCCCGTGACACTTACTTACATGTTTCAATTTTTATGGTAAATAAATTTGGTCGAATTTAATGCATAATTGCCATAATGTTTTATCAACATAATATTAATCTTTATCCAAATAAATATGTTGTTGATTGAGAGTATTTAATTGAGAACAAAATTGTCGTTGGCATCACTTAATTTAAATAAACATCTTAGAAGATAATACAATTTTTAAATTACTCCGTAACAAAATTTACACGCGTGCATGAAGCGCAAGACAAGACGCTGCGCTGGCCGGCGAGCGAGGTCACCTGCGCGAGAAGCTTATGTTTAAGCCTTATCCTATTAATATTATAAATGTGAAAGTTTAGATGTTTGTGTGTTTGTAGCTAAATGAAGACTAATTCACAGAACGTATTTAAAATAAAATTTACAGGAAGCCAGATAATGATCCCAATTAACACAATAGGACACTTTTTATCCCAGAAAAATTAAGAGATCAATAAATTTTCTTAAAAAATGATTAAACAGACTAAGACGTCCCCACTCAACGTCCAAAAGTGGCTGAGGAATTTCTAATTCCTTAGCTCTGGCTACCCCTTGTAGGGATTTATAGCCGTGAGTATATGTTATGTTATGTTATGTTACTATGAAAAACACCTTTTTTCTCATAGCATGACAGAGACCCTCAACAGGTCAGTTAAATATTTCAGTTTGACGACGTGAAAGTCTGCACTTTTGACAGAACGAAGTCTGTGGGGTCAGCTAGTATATATACTAGCTGACCAAAATTTCAAAATTTATTTAAATGTATATATATATATATATACATTTATATAAATTTTGAAAATTATTAATTTGTAAGTTATATATATATATATATATATATATGTCGGCGGCACCTAATATGGTTGCTCATTTGACTACAGTACTACAGTAATACCTAATAGAGTTGCTGATTTGACTCAGTTGACTAAGTGGTAAGAAGCGGAAGGGTGTGGTCACGAGGTAATCGTGCGCCCTCTGATGGAGTTCGGGCAAGGATGATTCTGAGGATGGACAAAGAGTGGATCGGTTGTGCTCGGAACCGTCCTACGTTTCTAATCGGTGTTAACGCAATATAATTTGTACTTAGTTAATTTGTGAATAGTGGCGAAGTTAATTAAAGCTGTGATTATTTATTTTTGTGCCTGATATGTGTTTTTGGGAATCATGAATCTACGCCGATCTACCCTGCCGACGTTAAATATATTATATATATCAATAATCTCTGCCTACCCCAATGGGAACTAATGGCGTGAGTATGTATGTATGTATTTATATAAGAACTTAAATATCAGGAAAAAAACAAAAATAATGCTAAAATGAACCATCTATTAATGTGTGAATGTGTTTTTGTGATACTCTCTTTGTGTAAATGTATGAGCGAGTGTGTGTAAATAGAGAGGGTGTGTGTGTGTGTGGTATGGTGTGTTGAGTAATAATAGACGGTTTATATCTTAAGATATTCTTGAAACCTCCGATTACACATATACTTTTGAGCCATCCTCTGCCATTTCTCAATCATCATCTGGAAAAGGCTGTAGAAAAATTAAATCTAAAAATATTATAAAGGGTTGATTGCCGCGTTGCCCAAAATATAACAAAAAAATCTTTAAAAAATTTTAAGATAAATTTAAAACAATTAAATGTACTTTGTTAACGTGTGAGTCTAGCAGTGATGATTTTCTCTCTGTCTACTCAAATTAGAAATCCGCAACAATAAGTTAAAAGAAATATAATCACATATAAATCTAAATTTTAATCCTTAAACTCGACTAGTTAAGCGTTTGAAGGTTTTCGGCGTCGTTCCTCTAATTTAACTGTAATAAATAAAATATTAAGTACAGTAATTAAATTTTCTTAAATACCACGGAGGCTTCCTAAACTCCACAATACAGCAAAGATCTAAAGTAATCCTCATCCTCACAGCCTATATACGTCCCCACCAAAGGGCTCGAGCCTACCTTATATAGGGTGATTTGGCCTTAGTCCACCACGCTGGCCAATTTCGGGTTTGCAGACTAACGACTACTACCGTAATAGTAGCCGGGACCGACTGCTTAACGTGCTCTCCGAAGCACGGAATCATCTTAATTTTCGGATTATCAGGTGATTCAAGCCTGCAATATACCTCCAGACTGGGTTAAACTTACAAATAAATAATTTGTGAGTTTCCCCCCCCCCCGGGATCGAACCCGAGACCTCCGTATTTGAAGCCAAGCGCTTAACCGCGCGACCACGGAGGCAGTCAATTAAGTCTAAAGTAATACCAGTCACTAAATTAGATAATATTATCAATCTTCAAATAGTTAATAAAAAAATCACGAACGTATAAAACATAACTTGCAAATATATTTTTTCCCCTAGAGCACAGCAAAAAAACATCGAATGATCCTTATCTTTCTAAACTCGAATTAAGACTAAAGCCATAGTTGTTTTTTTTATTGATATTTTAGTTTGACGTTGGCAAAAAACAGTTAAGCATAACAGTTTTAATTCGATGTGTGTCATGTTTTTGTGAATCTATAATTTTTAACCAAAAGTAAAGATTTTTTTAAATACAAAACTAATATTTCTATTCTATTTGTTGAAATCTATATTATTGGGCGATGTCGATGTGGCTAGGACCCATCACCATCATTGCTTTATTTCTACTATATTCTCCCCAATAAGCTTCCAAAATAGGCTGAGGAATTTAGCTCAGCTACCCCTTTCTGCGATTTATAGCCCTTGATTACAAATATGTATCTATGTATTATGTGGTAAAAGCGACTGAAAAGCTACAAATAATTTAAACTAGATACTGTATTTCAAAATTTGTTCCTGATACGCCTCATCCTTCCCTTTGGTTTTACAAATACTCGCCGTGAGCAAAGTTTATTAATTAAAAATAATTAAAAATCTAAATAAGAGCTATTTAAATATTATCTCTTATTTCGTTTTTTTTTATTCATACTAGGATGAATCCGAGACAGCAGTCAGGTATTTTTAAAATCTATCACATCCTATAACAAATAAAATTTTACTACGATTTTGCCGTGGGCAGGACAAAGAAAAGGGTAGGTATGAGTAAAAATTAAGTAAAGAAATATAGAGAATAAATCTGACCTCGGTCCTCCTCCTTTCCAACAAGTCAGAGGGCATTATGTTCAAATTAATTAGGTTGTAAAGCATATTGTAAAAAAAAACAACAAAGGAGTTAAATTACTTAAATGGCCTAAGTAACGACCTGATGATCTTTGCGCAAAGCCGATCGATAAAGGCAACACAGGACTGGTCTTTCAATCTATGGAGATCTCCAATTAAGTTTTTATCTATCAGTTAAAGTAAAAGGTGGAAATGATGATGATGTGATGATACTATGGAGGATATCATGTATAAGTGCCAGTAAATATGCTGAGAGATATTTTTTTAAAGTAAGTAGCAAACATAGAAAAATCCCTTGCATCCTTTATCGCCTTAGAATAAATTGAAGTAATATTTTTTTATCTGTAATTCACTATTGAGATTCTCTGCATCAATTAATAATGCTTAAGGGTTAGTGGTCCAAAAGATAATTACAAGTCCACAAAACTCAGTCATAAAAGTATTAAATTTATAAAGGTTTAATTTACTAAGTGCGGTTTCAAGTGTATTGATCGGTGACGCGATACGTCGCATAAATTAAAATGAAAAAAGCAATCTCTGGCTAACGTTTTTCTAAGTACAATGTTCAACCCAAACTGGTATATAAAACATCGGCTGAGCCATATGCCATAAGCAGTCGTGATCAACTGGTTAACCCAAAAGGTTCTTCAAAACTTAGGTACGGCTTTAAAAATATTTACATTTTCGTATCATTTCTTGAACGTTTAAGAGCATAACAAACGTGCATAAATGTGTTGACTAAGAGAACCGCATTTGAGGTCATTTCATTGTTAAGATTCTGGTATTCTCGTTTATAATTTAAGCCAAGTTGCAATTTAATGTTGATCGTGTTGATATGTTTTGATATATTTCGACATTCATGTTACGGGTGAATTATAAGAAAATGGAAAATTCTTCCAAAACTCCTGGGATCCGTTTTTATAATTTATCAGCCTTATACGTGGTTTTTCCTTTGGAGCAAGTTTTTTGGAGATTAATAATA
The DNA here is from genome assembly GCA_963576735.1 of Bedellia somnulentella. Classification (NCBI taxonomy): domain Eukaryota; kingdom Metazoa; phylum Arthropoda; class Insecta; order Lepidoptera; family Bedelliidae; genus Bedellia; species Bedellia somnulentella. The sequence goes on along the minus strand of OY755189.1, from coordinate 7,060,082 downwards.
AATATTCATACTTAATAAAAAATACTGTCGTGGACTTGCTCGGTTACAAGGCTTTCTTATGAGTAACGATCAGACATTTAATTATTTTGATACCTTCCTTGTTTACATTGGTTGTTGTTTAAATAAACCTTTGTGTCTTATTTCAATGGCTGCATGCAACAAAATAAAACATTCGAATTTCTCGTCAGTACTCTTTTGATGTACTCACCGGACGCTTGACTATCAATTACAACCTATTTACTACCGCGCCTTCGATTTATAGTTCCGAATTAACAAAACTGTATGTTCAATATTAACTGTTGGTGTTTATGAAAAGTGTTTGTTATAATTTTGTGTTATATTTCAGATTCAAAATGCAGAAAATCGTACTATGTTTGATGGCAGTCGCGGCCGTAGCCCTTGCCCGCCCGGACGGCACCTACACCGACAAATATGACAACATTGACCTTAAGGAGATCATCAACAACCACCGTCTTCTCGAGGGATACATCAAGTGTCTGCTGGAACAAGGCAAATGCACCCCTGAAGGAAAGGAATTGAGATGTAAGTAAAAGTGTTTATAAATACCTTAAAAGTAGAAGGTTTACGTTATATTTAATACCCAATGTAATTTAGCGCGATCTTACCTAAATCAAATGACAAAAATAGTCCATATTTGGAAGCTAATTGAGGATAACTAGTAACTCGCTAATAACATAGGAAAAAAAACAAAGAGATATGAGTGATATAATGGCAAATTAATAAATGAAATTTTTCAGTGACTTTCCAATTTTCCAATAACAAAACTATAATCTTTCCATAAGCCCGAGAAACTTCTTCATTCAGTGTTTTAATTCAGATTAATAAAGTATCTATGAATATAAACTGATATATAAAGTACGAGTGGCTTGTTAACTTAAAATATCTCTGCATGACCAATTAAATATCCCAACCAATTAAAGGAAATAATAACTTACCATGGTCACGTCTTAAACAACAATACCTAAAATGCACTTCCCAAACCCGGAACAACTTAGTAAATCGCGGGCATTTAACTTAAACTTAATAACACCTCGCCATATTCGTAAAAATACTGGAAAGATTACGACTGATTTACGAGACATAAGAAGTGGGATTATTATATTTATGGCCGGCCTACAAGTAAAAAAACAAAATTTATAATATCTTAATTATTTATATATTTCTGTTTTAATACAGTAGAAGTAGTTGTATTAGTACAGTTCTGTAGTAATAAAATATGTTATTTTTAAATTTTCTTTTTAAATTAAGGAAAACATAGTAGAATAAAAGTCCGTAAGTGATAAGTGCTGCGTAGTGTCGGTTGAGAATAAAATATTTCTATCCTTTCTTCCTGTGGGTGCCATACAAGGCGACATTGTGGGCGATATAGCTGGTCATCTTCCTTTATTTGACAATGTTTTCCTCAATCAACTATAAAGGAAGTTAAAAAAGTTTAAATTCTTCTGTGGCCTTTAAGGGGTTCAAAGCGTTTTCAGTTCAATAATGCATTAACAAACCAAAATATCTTCCAGCTCACATCAAGGAAGCCCTGGAGAACAACTGCGACAAATGCACAGAGAAGCAGCGCGAAGGCACCCGCACCATGATCGGTCACGTGATCAACCACGAGCCCCAGTACTGGGACCAGCTGACAGCCAAGTACGACCCTCAACACAAATACACAGCCAAATATGAAGCCGACCTCCGCGTAGTCAAGGCCACCGCTTAAGAAACTGTCAATGTCCGATTTAGTTCCTCAATGTGATTTATTAGAATAAAGTTTTTAACTGAAGTTCATCTTTTTCATATTAATAGCCTTGTGATGGAATTTCTACTAGAAACACGAAACTATGATTTGAAGCAGTATAAAACAATTTCTTGCCTATAAGTTTAGTCTACCGTGTAGTGTCGGCTTAGAATAGCACTACCCCGTTTCTACCGATGGGTGTACGTAAAAGGCGACTAATGGTATTGGGGCTTTTAAGGGATTTTTGGGCGATGCGGCTGGAGACCCATCACATACAACCTTTACTTTACCATCTTTTCCCCACTCAATTTCCAAAAGTGGCTGAGGAATTTCTAATTCCTTAGCTCTGGCTACCCCTTCTAGGGATTTATAGCCGTGAGTATACGTATGTATGTATGTATGTATGTAAGTTTAGTCTAGAACAAACAGAAATATCACACAACTACACTGTAGACTGCCACAGAAGAATAATATAAATATATTGCATTGCACACACATGAATATATTCCTGATTCTATTTTTGGCATGTAAGTGTTCTATGCTAATGGAGTCTGGAGTAATAAGCCGAATGAATAGCTATGAAAATTTCATATTCAGGGTTTGGAAGCATTGAGACATTTTTATCTTAAGCGCATTCCCAAATTTTATTGAATTAAGCACATAACTTTTCACATTTATTATGATTAGTGAAAGAAATATAAACAATATGTATGCATATTTTTGTGCCTCATTTGTCAATAAGCAGTACAATATAGCCAATGCTTTTCCGATTCAAGATTTCGGATCAAATTTTGGTATTCAAAGAAAATAACATGGTAAAAGTAAGGAGCATACGTATAATCAGCCAAATAGCCTGCAAATTACTTTCAGCCTTAATACCTTAATCCTTTAGTTACCTCATACTTACCCTCGGAACCAGATTTGCCTACAGATGCCAAAACACTATACATAGATACATATACTACCCTGTTAGAAGAATAGAAGAGCATATATGAGAAGAATAATGAATGTAAGGGAAGCAAGAGAGGTTTGTCAAGATCGTACTAAGGGGCGATCGATAGTCTCTGCCTACCCCAATGGGAATAATGGGCGTGAGTTTAAGTAAGTAAGTAAGTTAGTTACCATTGGGCAGGCAGAGACTATCAATCGCCACTTTGTATGATCCTAACAAACCTGATGCTCAACAACATGCTCTTTTATTCTTATTTATGGTGATACGTTTATCTCTGATGTCAGAAGTGAAAACCAGTACCTTGCAATAGCTATTAATAATGACTAAGAGTATTGTTATAAAGTAATTAAAAAGTAATATTATCAACCTCTTAGCCCCGTATAACAATTTCAAGGAATTCTGTTAGTCAGATCACATATATATTTACATACATACATATTCTCACTCACGCCGTTAGTTCCCATTGGGGTAGGCAGAGGCTATCGATCGCCACTTTGTACGATCCTGGCAAACCTCTCTAGCTTCATTCACATCCATCAATCTTTTCATACATGCTCTTTTATTCTTCGTACTACGGACACCTGCCTTTTTGAGTACATTTTCTATTTGATCCAAATGTGTCCTCCGAGGTCGTCCTCTACTAACATTACCTTCTATTATATTACTTTATATTTAATTATTCTATAGAACGACAGTTCCAATATCATTTCTGAATCACATCTCAAGCTTGTCTCTACTGAGGACCCCGAAGGCTATCCTATGTAGGGTGCATAGTATAGGCCATGGTTCATCAATATGGCCTAGGGCGGGAAAGGTATAATCCACTATATTCTAATATTCAGTGGATATTGAACATACTATATATCTTAACAGTGATAAGCACAGATTGGTTGTAATAGCTGTGTAGTGTCGGCTTAGAATATTACTACCCCATTTCTTCCCGCGGGTGTTCGTAAGAGACGACATTAGGTATTGGGCTTTAAGTGATTTTTGGGCGATGCGGTTACAGACTTATTACCAGAACATTTATTTTTCTGGACTCAACTTTCAAAAGTGACTGGAGAATTTATAATTCTGAAGCTCTGGCTACCCGTCTCAGGGATTTATTGCCGTGAGTATATATATGTATGTATGATTAGCACAAAACCCAACTCAACCCAACAAAATCAAAATGACAATACTGTCTTGCTCGGCAAAAGTGAGGGTTGTATTGTATATCAAATTAATAATATAATATGCATTAAAGATTAAATTGATGCGATAATAATTACTTAGTAAACTCTAGTAATAACATATTGACTACATAAGAGTTAACATAAATGATTTATTTATACAGAATATAGTTGTTAATTTCATGTCAATTGCATTCATTATAGGCCCATACGAATAACTGCAATGTATTTAATGAAATAAACATACTTGCGTTAACATAGAAACCGCAGTGACTAACATAATGCGTCATTCCCAGCCATAATAGTTTACTCTTTGCCAATCGAATGAAGTTGTTTAACATCAAATAGTCATATTGTAGATGGTACTTTTAGACTTTAAGTTATGTTCTTTGGAGATGTTATTTTATGTTGTTACTACCTGAACCGGTAAACGCTGTTTTACCAAATAAAACATTTCTAGTCTATAAAATTAAAATAAAATGTTAGGGGTGGAATAAACGTGAAGTATAAAAATAGTTATAAACCTATTCTCAGACCTACTAATTTGTACGCAAAATTTAATTTAAATTGGTTCAGTCGTTTCGGAGGAGTTTGGTGACAAACACTGTGTCGCGGGAATTTTATATATTAGATGTGATCAATCGGTATATTATTGAGTTGTCGATAATACGACTTAGAATAGCACTACCTATTTTTTCTTACGGGTTTCTAAAGAGGTGATTTAGGTTGTTAGGGATTATCAAGTTATAGTTAGACTCTAATCACTCAATACATACATACATACATATTCTCACGCCGTTACTTCCCATTGGGGTAGGCAGAGACTATCGATCGTAAAAAACTAACTAACTACCAGGATCGTACAAAGTGGCGATCGATAGTCTCACTCAATACACTTGTAAATAAATTAGTTCTTTAATGATTTATATAGCTAAAGTAAAAATAAAGTAATCATTTATTTTCAAAGTAAAAAAAAGATAAATATTTGTTTTATGAACGTCAAATTTCAACATAATACTAAGTTTACTTCGGATTTGGAAGGTGTTTTGTTGAGAGAAGAACCCGTTAGAAACTATCGTCAACACACATCTTTTTTTACGTCCATTACAATTTTGGTGTTAGCCCGGAAACATCCTGCACAGAGCCCTGATGACACCAAGCCACTTCATCATTTATGTAATCATTAACATTGTAATAGGCTTTCGAACTAAGATTTCTTTTAACTACTGCTTTGAATTAGATACTTTGGTGTCCAATAATGTGAAAGAATTAAAATAGTACCAAAGTATCTTAAATTTTCTTTTGCGAACCGCGGATGGTCAGTTGTTGGTATGGCCTACTAGATTTATCGTCATCATCATCAGCCAATAGCCGTCAACGCCTGGAGATCTGGCTACCACTCTCCTGGGATTTATGAACGTGAGCATTATGTATGTACCTTTACCCACAACAGCAATTTTAAAACGGGGAGTGAGAGATTTGAAAAGTTTTCGCTCTATATCTCCGAAAAGGTGGCAGAGGTACTATACTTTAAAATATCACATGACTTTCTGGTCACCTGATATATACAAACTCTAATTTGAAGAACTATTTTTTAAGTTTATATGTAGGTATGTGTATGTGTGTATTTGTTTAATATTGATGAAAAGCTCGTGACGTGACTAAAATTGAGGGAATGGGATTCTAGGTAGGACGAAATATAAACTATTTTAGTTACTAAAAGTTATCTACATAAAACGATTAAGAAATCATTATTTCAAGCTTCTTGAAATTCTTTATGTTTTCATTATGAGTGAATGTTTATTTACTAATTTATAACTCAAGCTTTTTCAGGAGAGAAAGAAGGAAAGCAATGAAACATGTATCTCAATATAACTTTCAACCTTATATTTTTCAGTATAACTTTTGAAACATTTTTTGATTTTGTTTTATAAAATTGATTGGTGATTGTGCCTCTATATAAAGGAAAGGGGTCACACCAAGAGGCTAAAAACTACCGCGGCATCAGCTTACTCAGCATTGTTGGTAAATTGTATGCTAAGGTACTGATTGAAAGAGTGATGAATGAAACTGATGAGAAAATATGGGATGTGCAAGTGGGATTTAGGAAAGGAATGGGATGTATGGATCAAATCTTCTCTCTAAGGAGCATCACTGAAAAGTTCTTAGCTAAGAACTTTACTCTTACACATGCACTAGAATCCTCATAGAGTGATACCAATGTATCACTCTATGAGGATTCTAGTGCATGTGTAAGAGTAAACGGGGAAAACACTGACTGGTTCGGAATCTCTAGGGGTGTCCGACAGGGATGTGTAGCTTCTCCGTGGCTCTTCAATTTGTTCATGGATGACTGTTTGACAGAGTTGCGTGAAAGTGATTATGGACTAAGGATGGGTGGATTCATCATTAAATGCCTCTTGTATGCTGACGATCAAGTGCTACTTGCATCATCGGCAGAAGAGTTGCAAGAGATGATGAATATTGCATGTGAGTCTTTTGTAAGAAAGGGAATGAGGGTGAATGTGGATAAGACCAAAACGATGGTTTTTGAGAGACAGGAAGATGTGACAGAATGCGTGATTGCGATTGATGGTAAGGATGTGGAACAGGTGAAGGAGTTTGTATATCTGGGAAGTTTGTTTACAAGGGATGGAAAATGTGATGAAGACATTGAAAGAAGAGTGAAAAAGGGTAATGCGGTAAATGGAGCAATGAATAGCCTAATGATCAGTCAATCGGTGTCTGAAAAGGCCCGAATGGCTGTGCATGATGCTGTTCTTGTTCCTACGCTTATGTATGGAAGCGAATGTTGGGTGTGGCAGAAGAAGCATGAGAGCAGAGTGAATGCAGTAGAGATGAGGTCCCTCAGAAAAATTTGTAATGTTAGATTGTGTGACCGAGTGAGAAATAGCGTTATTCGTGAAAAGTGTGGTGTGAAAGATGATATTGTAAGAAAGATAGAAAAGGAATGTTGAGATGGTTTGGGCACATAGAGAGGATGGATGATAGAAAATTGGTAAAAGGGATCTATAGAGCTAGTGTGGATGGTAATGTTAGTAGAGGACGACCACGGAGAACACACTTGGACCAAATTGAGAGTGTGCTCAAAAAGGCTGGCGTCCGAAGTATGAAGAATAAAAGAGCATGTATGAAAAGATTGATGGATGTAAACGAAGCTAGACAGGTTTGTCAGGATCGTACGAAGTGGCGATCGATAGTCTCTGCCTACCCCAATGGGAATTAATGGCGTGAGTATATGTATGTATGTATGTATGTATGTTTTATAAAAAAATATTAATTAAAAGCGCGATACGGTCAACGAAGAGCATCGAGGTTGATGACTCTTTATAATTTATTCTAAGTAAACTTGTTCGGGCCATAATTTTCGAATGTCTAACCAAGATATTTTATCACCACTTAAAACGCTTTTTTAATTAATAACTACAGCAAAAAATCAACAAATTCATACTCAGGCGGTTCTTTTCTTATTACATAGGGCTGATATTCAAAAGACCCTATGACTTACAATATTCTTACACATTTGAATGAATCACTTTTAAAAGTAGAATTTAAACCGACCCATAGTTCAAATCCTAAAAAGAAATAGGCATAGTTTAAGTATTTTTCATCTTACTTACTACTTACGGTACTTTGGAAATTGAGAGTGTAAGATAAAGTATGGTTGGTGAGGGATACAAAAAACAAAACTATAAGTCGCTTCCAACGACACCTACGGGAAGAACTGGGTTCTAGTCTGAGCTTCACGGATTAAAACAGTAAATAGAAAGCTTCTTCAAAGGTTGAAAACCTTATAAAACAAAAAAAAACTCCAAATAAAAACATGTAGGTACTCTTTATGATGGTTTGTGTTACCACTCGATTTGACCCGGTGGAAGATTTACCGGAGCAAAACCAAGTAATCGTTTTCGTTCGTCCTAAAAACATAATTCAAAAGTTTATTTATGATCTGATATATCTTATTACAATCGTTATTGATCACATTTTCGCACAGAGTTTGATTTGGTTGGTAACAGTATGCCCTTGAACTGTGATTTGATGAGTCAATATTTGTTTTTAACATTTGAGTTGTCAAAGGTGTGTGAAAACGTCATGAATCAACTAACGAGGTATTGTTTTGGCGTAATATTTGTATAATTTATTCATGCGTGTAACATCAAAACCTACCACCTACATTCAGCCAATAATTTTTATTTATACATTCATATGCTCAAGGCTAAAAATCCCTAAAAGGGGTAGCCAGAGCTTCAGAATCAGAAAATCCTTCAGCCTCTTAACTCCTTACATTCCACATATGTCCCTACCGCGGGGCTCGATCATACCCTGTTTAGTGTGATATGGCCATAGTCCATCACGCTGGACAAGTGTGGCCTAAATTTAATAAATGATATTTGAAACAAATCGCTCGTAATAACTTAAACTACCCCTAATTCCTTAGTGAACTCACAAGACACTCTCAGCAAGAAAATAGAGGATAAAGTGGAATGTTTTCTAATCCAAAACTACACAGCAACTTGCTAATGTTGGATCAATGTTCTTTCTATCTATGTGAGAGTCCGTTGTATAAATTAGCCCTATTTTCTACTGACCGTGCCCTGGGGTTTTTACACCAGACCTGAATAACCGGCCCGTCTACGTCATCGAGGCATCTACAGTGATGTTTTCAATGAAAATTTCCAAGTTCAGAAATGCACGTCACTAAATCTTGCACTCATAAACCTGTTTTAGGTCTTTGGAGTCAACGGACTTCCCTTTTTGCATCATATAAATAGGAAGCCTAGGATCCCTGGCTCATTGCATTGCAAGTGTGCAGGTACTGTTGTTGCTGATTATCTAAGAATCTAAGTAATGTAAGTTTGTTTGCTATTATTCCTAATATTTAACAAGTGATCAATATCTGGTGTGTAGTGTCGGCTTAGAATATCCCTACCCCATTTCTACCTTTGGGTGATCGTAAGAGGCGACTTAAGGTATAGGGGCTTTTAAATGATTTTGGGCGATGCGGTTGGAGACCCATCCCCAAAAACTTTAATTTAACAATCTCCCAAACTCAAATTCCAAAAGTGGCGTAGAAATTTCTCATTTCGAAGCTCTGGCTACCCCTTTTAGAGATTTATAGCCGAGAGTATATGTATGATAGATAGTATATATGTATGATAGAGTATGTATATGTGTGATGATCAATATCATCACATCAACCATTTCTTGCTCACGAAAAACTTCGATTCCGATTCCCAATAGATTTTCTTCTCAAAAATATTTAATACCAACATTACTTTAAAGTTATATCAGATAATATGATTACCAACTATTATCAGGTTTCCATTATCTCCTAGACTTTTCGAGTACCAACTTTCGCCAAATATAAATGTATTTGTTGCGCTCAACTGTATTTAATCATTCTACTTTGTCTTTTTCCTCATAATAAATAAATTTGGATTTATTCGTTTATGAAAATTTATTTTGTTGTTGTTAATGGAATAGAAAAAAGAAATATTGCCAACTAAACAAAATTTAAAACTCACATGTATTTCTAATAAAACCGTGATAGCCTAATGTGTAGAATGAGTAGATCAAATCCCAGGCCGGACCTACACTAATTTGTCTTTTCTAAAGTCATATGTGTTGTGTGGTTAATTTATCATGGTTGTTAACGGTCGGGGAAAACATCACGGGGACCCACATGGCTGTTTTGATCTTGAGTCATAATATGACACTGAATTCGTACAAAACGGCGATAGGCCTGCCCCCTATCACGAATGAATACATTTTCTTAGCAAAACGTGGGTACCCTGAACACTAGGTGACAATTTCACGTGATGTTCAGAAGTATTAGTATCTCTGCCATCCCTTTGGAGATAAGCGGTCTGAACGTTTGAATTTTTGGGTCCTAATCCAAATAATAAAAATTATAACATTTCTAAATTAATTAATGTTTCCAAACAACAAAACTAACTAAATATGAGGTCATCCATCAAAGCCAATAGTAATATAAGGAGGGAAATGAAAAAAGCAGCTAAATACAAGTATACTATATAGAATTATAATTTTTTCAGAATGAGGGCTATACTGGTATTCTCTTTGGCGTTGATGACAGTGGTGGTCGCTCGCCCAGAACATTACACAGACAAGTATGACAATCTGGACCTGAATGAGATCCTGAACAACAGCCGTCTGCGGATGCCGTACGTCAAGTGCTTGCTGGGAGAGGGCAAATGCTCTCCTGAAGCTAAGGAACTTAAATGTAAGTTTTGTTTTTATTTATATGGTTCGGTAAAAAAATGTTTTTGTTGAGAAAAAAAATCTAAACGCTATTTTTTATGAAATTATGAAAAAAGATCAAGTTACTTTATACTTCAGCAAAAAATGCATAAAGTTACGTAAAATATAGAATTTGTATGTGCGCGATCAACAAAATTCGTAACTACAAGAAGCAATACTTATACAGTATTGCTTCTTCTCAGAAAAAATAATTATTAACAGTGATTAAAATTTTGCACCTTACGTCTATGTCAATAAAGTGAAATGCCCAAGCCACATTTTTTTTACTTGATTGTAGAGTTCGAGCGTGTATGCATGGCTCTGCATAAGATCTGATAATTTTATTACTGTGCGAGTCACATGATTTCACATTCTCTCATGTATGTTTGTCTTCATTTATACAAAATTATATATATAATTTTGTATGAATGAAGCAGCCGTGATAGCCCAGTGGGTAGAACACTCGGTTATCGTGCAAACGACTAGTGTTCAAATCCTGGGTCGGGCCTACACCAATTTGTCTTTTCTAAAGACATATGTGTGGCTAATTTATCATGGTTGTTAACGGTGAGGGAAAACATCGTGAGGAAACCCACATGGCTGAGTTGTACTTAGTCATGTGACAGTGTATTCGTACAAAACGGCGATAGGCCTGCCCCCTATCACGTGAGTACACTGTCCATGCAAAACGTGGGTACTCTGAACACCAGGTGACAAAGTCACGTGATGTTCAGAAGTATTGGTACCTCTGCCAACCCCTTCGGGGATATACGGCGTGAACGTTTATGTTATGTTATGTTAACACACACATATATATATGTATATATATATATATATATATATATATATATATATATATATAGATATATATATATATCTATATATGTGACTCAATTTTTTTATTCTGTTTTATATTCCTTGTAGTTTAATAGATTTAAGATAAACTGTTTCACAATGTACACCTACCTAACACGACTTTGTTATATAGTCCTTACCTTCCAAAGGTTGTCTGGAAGGGATCGCTTTTAGTGATGAGACCGCCCTTTGTACTTAATTGTAAAGTTTCGTTGTTCGTAAATATTATGTTTTTATTATGACTCATAATTTATGAGCAATAGAGAGTTTTCTATTCTATTCTATATTTCCAGCTCATGTCGGAGAGGCCTTAGCAAATCGCTGTGCGAAATGCACCCCAACCCAGCACGACGGAACCCGCAAGGTGATCGGGTACCTCATCAACCATGACTCGGAGTCCTGGCATAAGCTGGCCAACAAATATGATCCTGCCCAGAAATATGTGGCGATGTACGAGAAGGAACTCAAAGATGTTACAAAATCATCAGAGTAAATCGGTGTTTAAAGTTGTAAAGCAATGATTAGAATAGCTTAATTAAAAAAAAATATTTGAGGCTTTTTACAGAAACTTTACAAAAGACTGAAAAAAAATTATAAATCCTATATATTTTTAAAAAGTTGCATACGTACCTCTTGGCATCGTAAAAGTAAACACAAAATATTTTAGTCAAATAAAACATTTTGAAAAGGCATTAAAAAGAGTACCAAAAATTTATAATAAAGAATAGTTTACAAAGAAATACCTTTCATAAAGAAGACACGGAAAATGTAATTAATAAAATATTACACACAATAAGCATGTTGTAAGAATTATTAAGTGTGATTGCGATCAACAATAATAGGTTCTCCTTCCGAGGATCCAACCTTGAACTTTTATGATAATTTATATCAAACCTGTCTGCATTGTCTTCTGATGATTATCATCTATTTGCTGACAAAGAAAATGACAATCGATTAAAAGAAGTGTATAAATGTTTTTTAAATAAGTTTATTTGTTTTATTTACAGTACAAAAACATCCGCCTTCTATTACGTGATTAATTTCAAAACACTACGATTGAGACTGTTTTTGTATTAATCATGTAACGTACACAATTGAAGTGGAAAACAAGTAACAAACATTACTAAAAGTATATAATTTACACATCTAAGTAATTTATAAAATAAGCATTAATCTTTTCAATTAAAATATATATTTCACACTTTTCAAATTATGAGCTATTATAGCAGACTATTTAGCTTTAGTCGGTTCCCGCAAGGAAGGGTTCATAAACGGGTGCAAATTTATTTTCCGGGTCATTTTTCTTGATAACTTGCTGCCAGTACTCAGGTTCCTTCTCTCGAAGATGTTTCACCACTTTTCTGACACTCTTCTTCTGCCATTCCGTGCACTTGGAGCAAGCTGACTGCATGCCATCTTTTACGTGCACTGCAACAACACAATACATTGTTAATCAAACGTTGGACTAAAGGACGTGCTTAGATATGGACGATAATCCATCTAGATCGGCCATTCGACTTTAAAAATATATTTACTGAAGCAGTTAAGTAACCGCCTCGCAGTTAAGAAAACCATAACAATAGACAAGGTTTATACGGTACCTTAGAATCAAGGAGGTATTTATTCGCACTACATACATACATTTTTGACTCACGGGCAAAAATCCCAAAAAGGGGTAGCCAGAGCACTAATGCTAACTCTAAAGCTAGGAACTTCTCAGCCACATTTGGAAGTTTGTAGCGGACAAGATGGTAGAAATAAAGTATCGTTGGTGATGGGTGTCCAACCGCATCGCCAAAAACCACTTAAATAAGCCCCATACCCTTAGTCGCCTCTTACGACACCCGTGGGTAGAAAGGTATTGACATCCTAAGCCGGCATTATACGACAATAGAATTGCATATATCGCAGTCATCTGGTCTAATTAGCCTACCAACAGAATGCTTGTTAGCCGGCATTCAATCAGATGTCTAGAACGATGGTGAAAATAATTAACGCGACGAAACGCCCAACCATCTGGCTGATTGAATGGTGATTCCGATCCTGCAGTGTCAGCCGGGTAATTTGAATTTAGTTTGGGTGACTATGAGTGATAAAGAAAACAATACGGCGGCTATGGTTAATCATTGTGCGCAGAAGTATAAAATAATAGAAATAAAAACTTGGGCAGACATTAGTAAGTATCTTAGATAACATTCACAAATATTTTACGGTATCTAGTCGGGCCATAATTTGTGTCATGTCATGAAGAATATTTTGCACAATATGTAACTGTAATTTGTAATCATTTTATTAACCCCTCAGAGGAACACCGTTAAAAAATTTAAATTAGCAATTCCGCTAAAATAATTCATCGATCCCGGCGGCTACAATACAGCATGCAAAACAAGTCTTTATAACTATCTATACTTATAATAAATCTGTAGAGAGGTCAATTCTGTACATGACATATATTTTCAAAATAACTATCAGGGGGTGATTAGTGATCGATACTGATGCCAAAAATGCAATCAGTAAAATTTTTGTCTGTCTGTCTGTCTGTCTGTCTGTCTGTCTGTCTGTCTGTCTGTCGGTTTGTATGTTCCTTATGGAAATAAAAACTACTCGACGGATTTTAACGAAACTTGGTACAATTATTCTTCATACTCCTGGGCAGGTTTTTGTATACTTTTCAGCAGAGTAGTAAAGGGGAATTTTGGGAAATTTTGGGAAAACGGGAGAAGTTACTCCAATTTTTAAGCTTCCGTCGCGTGTGCAGCCTTAATGGTTAAACTTACATAGAAATCATGTATGACGGAAATATTCTTCATAAAATTGTCTAAAAAAGTTCTCGCAACAGTATATGTTTATCTTTTATGGTTGACTCACAATAACACGTGTAACCCCTGATAGCTTAGCAGTTCGGAGCATTCTGATTATATTGTTTACTTTTACGTTTAAAATACTCTCATTCATCCCAAATTTAAAAAAGGTAACATTATTGCCTATTCATTAAAAAAAGAATCATAGAAATCGGTAGAGAAACACCGAAATTATACATGAAATAAGCCAACGCGCCCGTTACCAAAACCAAATCGTTACTAATTTGTATATTACATACTAGATGGCGCCAGTAATTGCATCCTACGTCACGTAATGATAAATTTTTTAGATAGTTATAAATACTTCATAGCGTTTTATTTCAAAATTTGCTATTAAACGGAAATACTGAGCCGTTCATAAAAGCGCATTCAAAATCACCAAACTACACTGTTCAGGGAGTGCTATAAATTTAATAAATTGAAAACATTGCGCTAAATTACACAATGCTTTAGCAGTGATTGAAGAAAGAAACCTCAGGTATTTAAAAAACAACGCTACCCGTGCGAAGCTGGGCCGATCCACTAGTCGCAAATAACGTTTTAAGTGGCGCGCTCCGACAGAGCCGGGCGCCTCTCAACCGTTGACGGAATTTCATAATTATAATCAGAACCGCCCGGGCGCCTCTCAACCGCTGAAGGGTTAAGTATGACTTAATCCATTCAATTTAATCTAACTCACAAAGAAATCGAATCGCAGTGATTACGTTACTTTTTTCTTTAAAACCAACAATCATCACAACAAAACCTAAATTAAATGTATTAAAAAAACAAAAAGAAAGTTTACTAGACTATTAAGCGTCAAAATGAGTTGGTTTCTTTCGAATATGTATGTGGTCTTCGGCTGACCTCAAACAACCAGGAGATTCAAAGCCGTCCGTGAGAAAATTAGGAAATCCGATACATAAGCAAAACATCATAGATAGAGAAATGATATTTTCTTCTAGGACTATTTCTCGTATAATAAAATAATACCTTCAATCAGTTAAGCTTCGGAAGATGGCCCCCTGCAAGTGCTGATTTTAATCCCTTTGCAGATCGTTTATGGAATGTTTTAGAGGAAAAAACCTGTTTAATACCTCATGGAAATATTGATTGGCTTTAAAAAAGACACACATACATACATATACATATACTCACGGCGATAAATCCCTAGAAAGAGTAGCCAGAGCTAAGGAATTAGAAATTCCTCAACCACTTTTGGAAAGTTATGCGGGGAAAAGATGTTTAAATAAAGGTTGTTGGTGATGGGTCTCGAACCGCATGGCCCAAAATCCCTTAAAAGCCCCAATACCGTTAGGCGCCTTTTACGTACACCCACCGGAAGAAATGGGGTAGTGCTATTCTAAGCCGAAACTACACAGCACATCAGGCACTCATTAAAAAAGACATAGTTAAGATATCCGATTCGATAACAATGTTTGCATACTGCAAAGTTACGTTGCGACGTTGCTTATGCTACACGACTTTAGGTCAAATGTAAGTATTAAGTACTGTAGTGTAGTAACATATATATATTACAACCTTTATTCTCTCAGAATATTCATATTCTTTGATATAATTATTATTTTTTAATTATCAGTTGTATCCGTCTAATATGGGTGAAGGTATGGAGGGTAGAGGTAAGAAGGACCATCTCTAGACTAAAAAGGGACCGCTAAAATGAATCAAACAAGGGTAGTACCTCTTTAGTAAGATCTATCCCCCATTAGCCCTTCCTACCTCTACCCTATATTACTGTAGGTTTAAAACCCAGAAATTTCAGTGACAGGAGCACTGTCGCAGATACAAAGGGCAAGTATAGTGTATTAATCTAGGTGGTGAGGGAAATCTTATCGTGAGCTAACCCTACTTGGCTGAGATATTCTTAGAAATGAGATGATATATGCGTAAGCTACGATGGCCCTGCCAGATTAGATATTCAGAAGTAATTTATACGTCTCAAAATCACGTGACATACTTACTAAAGTCGTCTCGTTTCAATTACATACAATATTCTTTTAAGTCTAATGTTAATTTCTGAAGTGTGAAGAATAAAAGAGCATGTTTTGGAAGATTGATGGATGTAAACAAAGCTAGAGAGGTTTGTCAGGGTCGTACAAAGTGGCGATTGATAGTCTCTGGCTACACCAATGGGAACAAATGGCGTGAGTATATGTATGTTAATGTATTGCTTATATTGCTATTGCTAAAACTAATCTCTTCTATTATATATCCATACTCAATTTCATATGCTTTCCTCTTTCAAAAGCCTTAAGAGTATTTGAGATCGTTGTTTAAAAAGTTTTGCCTTTCAAACTTTAGCGGCAACTACACAATGAAAAGATTGATGAATGTAAATGAAAGTTACCATCGATAGTCTGTCTACCCCAATATGAACAACTAATTTGAGTATATGTATGTCTGTATATAGTAAGATTGACAATATTATTTAATAGTGACAAATAAAAATCTTACATTTAAGCTCCTTCCCTTCAGCCGTGCACCGTCCCTGATCCAGCAGACATTTAACATACGGCAGCAGAAGTCTCCGGTTAGCCAGGATCTCGTCGATGTTGATCGAGTCATACCGATCAGTGTACTGTGTCTCGGCTGCTAGGCAAACCGCGCAACCTGACAGTAATGCTGCTATCCAGATCACCTGCATGCTGGAACAATATATTTAATTTAATATTAAACATTTATAGTTTTATCAGGGACTAACGGTTTTATATTATTCATTTATTTCTTTCAAGGGCTATGTTCGTGGCGTTATTGATAGGTGAAGTTTCTGCGACTACATTTCGCGAGTTCAAATCCTTCTGAGGGCAACATTGATATGATGATGATGAATAAGAATGTTTGTTTCCTGGCTTCGGGTGTAATTTTATAATGCATACATACATACATATACTCACGGCTATAAATCCCTAGAAGGGGTAGCCAGAGCTAAGGAATCAGAAATTCCTCAGCCACTTTTGGAAGTTCTGTGGGGAAAAGATGGTGAAACAAAGGTTGTTGGTGATGGGTCTCCAACCGCATCGCCCAAAAATCCCTCAAAAGCCCCAAAACCGTTAGTCGCCTCTTACGTACACCCTCCGGAAGAAATGGGGTAGTGCTATTCTAAGCCGACAGACACTATACAGCAAATTTATAATTTAATAATAATTTTATAAGTGTATTATATTGTGTAGTGTCAGCGTAGAATAGCACTGCCCACTCATCTTTCCAAAAGTGGCTACTCTTTCTAAGGATTTATAGCCGAGAGTATATGAATGTATGTATGTAAATTTATTATGTAGAGTATTCTATACCACAAGTTATTAAATCATTCTTTCTTAGGTATCTGGCGGTACGGTAGTGCCCCCGCTAAGACGAACCCTGCGAAGCTACCTACTACCTACTCGACTACCTACCTTTTCTCGAAGCGCTTCGTCGTTTTTTTGAACCCTCATAACTCGGGTTTGGATTATGCAAATTAAAAAAAAAAATCAGTAAACATTTTAATCTACTTGACTTTTTATTTGATGTCGGTTGATTTATTTTAGATGACCTCCGTGGCTGAGTGGCTATCTGACTAGCTTCTTGTTTCGGAGGTTGCGGGTTCGATCCCCGCTAAGAGCAACATTTCCGCACAGCCCATATACGTCCCCACCAAGGGGCTCGAGCCTACCCTATATAGGGTGATTTGGCCTTAGTCCACCAAGCTGGTCAATTGCGGGTTGGCAGACAAGATTTACAGAGATACATTAGCAGAGCAACATTTATGTGATGAGAATAAATGATTTTTTCTTAGTCATGGATGTTATATATGGGTTTTAAATAATATTAAATATATCGTTGAGTTCGTATCCCACAATACTAGTCTAACTTAGTTTGGGGCTAACTTGATCTGTGTATAATATGTCCATATATTCATTTAGCTCAATATGATAGACGACGTGATAGCTCAATGGGTAGAACACCGGTTATCGTGCAAACGACTAGTGTTGAAATCCCGGGTCTGTTTTCTAAAGACATAATATATGTGGTTAATTTATCACGGTTGTTAACGGTGAGGGAAAACATCGTGAGGAAACCCACATCGCTGAGTTGTACTAAGTCATGTGACAGTGTATTCGCACAAAACGGAGATATGCCTGCCCCCTATCATGTGAGTACACTGTCCATGCAAAACGTGGGTACTCTGAACACCACGTGAAATAGTCATGTGATGTTCAGAAGTATTAGTAAGTTAGAATAGAATAACTCTTTATTGCACATCAAACACAAATTTACAAAAGTAATAGTATGATCAAACAGTTTACAGTGAGGTACAATTGGCGGTCTTATCGCTAAAAGCGATCTCTTCCAGACAACCTTTGGAAGGTGAGATCGATAAATTAATTATTAATTTATTAGTTTAATCATGGTATCAGTAAGCAGATAAGTAGTTAAAAGAAAAGTGGATTGTGCAACTTGCTTGGGTTCCTTAATTTTGTACTACCAGTTTTCGTTTTGTGCCACAAAACTCTGGTGCGTTAACGGTCCACTTTGTGCTCGTTGTGACAGTCTTCTTCTTTTGTTTTACAAGCAATTTTTTGCAAATTATAAATTGCGATAAATTGAGAGCCATAGGTACACTGTACATAATTTCAGTAAAACTCAACTTTTATGACATTACAATCAGAAAAATATGTGGCTTGTCAAGTCTTTCAATTATAACTAAGGTTTAACTCACGATGTTATATTAACAATTTTACCTAGTCATCCGTTATATATAATTATAACACAAAAAAACACACAACAAAACTGTAAGGTCCAACAATAACTAAACTAAGAGATATATTCTCATTCAACTATGAATATAGCGTGATAGCCGTGTTTAAATCGTAATAAGACTACCTTGTCTTTGAAAAATCACTTAGTTTTCTCTAGAACCTTTACATATTCAACCATTTACTTACATACCTTTGAACCTGCTGACTAGTAGTAGACCGAATAAACATTGTACTGCCATATATATATTTATAATTTATGGGATTATCGAATTTTAAGCAATCTTTCATGTTTGGAAGCTATTAATTTATTATATACTAGTAAGCTAAGCCTACGTGTTAGCTAGAGAATTCCACTACGTATGTTTCTTGTAATTAATCATGCATGAGAGCAGAGTGAATGTAGTAAAGATGAGGTCCCTCAGAAAAGTTTGTAATGTTAGGTTATGGGATCGCGTGAGAAATAATGTGATTCGTAAAAGGTGCAATGAGAAATATGATGTTGTAAAAAAGATTGAAAAAGTAATGTTACGATGGTTTGGGCACATAGAGCGGATTGATGATGATGGTAAAAGAGATTTAGAGCCAATGTGTATGGTAATGTTAGTAGAGGACAACCAAGGAGGACACATTTGGATAAAATAGAGAGTGTGCGCAAAAAGGCAGGCGTTCGAAGTATGAACAATAAAAGGGCATGTATGAAAGGATTGATGAGTTAAACTAATCATTTCTGTTGGTTTTCACCTCGTTGTTCTGATTAGATCAAAGACTAGTGGATTTCTATTTATTTTGCGCACTTTTAAGCTTTATAAGAAATCGTTTTATTAGTTACATTTTAATATACTACTAGGTTATTAAATAAAGCTCTATTGAATACTAATACCAAAAAATATAAGTATACTCTTCGATTTGTCTAGTGAGTAATCTCTTGAACAAAAAATCATGAAAAACTTACGTTTTCTTCGTATAGTTATCTAGACCTCGTGAGATCCTACTGAATGGTTGCATGTAAACAAACACTTTTATATCGATCCTGTGGTAGGAAGAAGCTTCAATCGAGTGAGGAAACCCCCGACCATTGTCTTGATAATTACTCTGTTTTACACTCGATAAAAGCAATTGTTTAGTTTGCATACAATTATATAGGTGTCATGTTATGTGTTTTTATAAGTGATTTGGACATAAGGCAATTTATAACGAATCCATGTATTTAGAGTTATTTAAGGATCTATCGCGTAGCTTCAATCAATACTGAATTTCAGCTAATTGTATTTAAAAGTCAATTATAAGAAAACTTGCAATATTACATTGACTTCCGGAGTTATATTTAGACATACTGGTAGTCTATAGACGCTAGGACGGAAGAAATAAGTTGTAAATATTTGCTCGTTAATGATTCCACAATTCGGTATGCAAAGTTTTTTTTTGGTATTTATTAAATATTTTTATTCGATAGTAAACACGAAAATAAAAGACTAATTTGAATATTTTCCATTTAAAATAAGTAATTGCAAAGTTATGATTTTTTAAAGATTGTTCAACTTTTGTAATTAATGACGTCATCTATCGATAAAATCACGTAGCGACATGCAAATGAAACGAAATGTTTTATAAAAATGTTGCTGATTGCAAAACATATCTCGAATTTGTGATGTCAAATGAAATTATTACGATATTATACTGAACAAACCTATGATTTTCGATATTTTATTAATAAACTGCAAAACCGTTTGTCTTTGAAACAACATTGAAGGTCAAACACTGTTACAGTTTTTTGATAAAATAACAGTCATCTTAGCTTCAATTAATATAATTTCAAGAAAATATTGTTTATAACCATTATATCTCGAAATGGTTTTGTAATCTGCAAGCTGTACTCACTTTTTATAGAGACTGCAACGTGCAGGATAGTTATTTAGATTTACTATTGTTACTTTTGTTGTAAGTCCTCTGTCTGTGAGTCTTTAAATAAATAAAAAAAAAAATAAAAAAAAAAAAATCAGCATCACTTTAGTAAAACTTTGCATACCGAATTGTATCACCATGAAATCGTAAATAGGAAAAACGTCATAATCAAATTATTATTATAATAGTAATAGTCCATAAATTTAAGACTAAAATCGGGTAAAGATCATATCAATACTTATTGTTATTATGAAAGGAAAGATCTATTAGGATATTGGTCTGTATGTAATTAATAGGCTCGGAAGCCACGAAACCGATTTTTAAAATTATTTCATTAATAACCATTCTGAAGTGTCTTAGTGGCTTAGAATAACGTTTAATAGAGCGGCGGTGCTATTCGCTGTTTATCAAAAAAAAACTATCCTATTCTATCAGTCAGTAAAGGCTTCCAACGTGAGTATATGTATGTTCTATCCATCGAATTGGGAAGACTTCTAATAAATTGAAGATATCATGTAGTAAAATTCATGATATATAAACATATGGTAGTAAAAAATGTGTATGGCCAAAAGCAAATATCTCTGGAGGAACTATAATGCCCATTTCACAAAAGCATACCTTGGGGCACTTAGATTTACCTAAATTCTCAAAATAACATAGATTTTTCTCAATTATTTGAATTATTAATATAATTAAATTATTTAATTATTTGAAAATGATTAACCACCTAATTAAATATCAAATACAGAATCGTAGGAAACGAAAAAGTGCGCAATAATTAAATAGGGCAAAAATGATCAGAACAGATTTGAAGTTAGTTAATCTCATAATGCCGGCTTAAAATAGCACTCACACATTTTTTCCCGCGAGCTTCGTGAGATATGACTTGGGCTAATAACTACTACTAACTATGGGCTTTTTAAGTGATTGTTGGGCGATGGGGTTGCAGACCCATCACCAACAACCCTTATTTTACCATCCTTTCTTCACTCAACTCGCCAAACCGGTTGAAGATTTTCTAATTTTTAAGCTCTGTCTTCGCCTTACTGAGATTTATAGCCGTGATATATGTATGTATGTTGTAGTTTACTAATTTCAGTAGCTATGAAGTGTTGGCTATTCTAGCTCTACAATATTTCTTCCCATGGGTTTTAGTATGAGGCGGCAAAGGGTATAATGGCTTTTAAAGCAATTTTTGGCCGATTCGGTTGAAGATTTATCACCAAAAACCCTTGTTCTATAATCTTATACCCACACCACTTCGAAAAAGAAGGTATTTTGGAATTGAGGAACTTCTTATTCATATACTCACGGCCATAAATCCCAAAAAGGGGTAGTTAGAACTTCTGAGCTAGAAACTCTTCAGCCAAATTTGATAGGGGACAAGATGGTAGAAATAAAGTATCCTTGGTGATGGGTCTCCAACCGTGTCGCCCAGCAACCACCTAATAAAAACCCATACCCTTAGTCGCCTCTTACGACACCCGCGGGTAGAAAGGGGTAGTGACATTCTAAGCCGGCACTACAGGGCAAATTAGACAATTATAAACCCACAAAGCCGTAGCAAGAACTTCGAAATCAAAAAATATCTAGCCGCCTTAGAACTCGCGGTTAAGCGCTTGGCTTCAAGTAGGGAGGTCTCGGGTTCCGTCCCCAGGGGTAAATTCACAAATTTATTTATAATTTTTAGCTTAGTTTGGACGGATTGGAAGGAAAATTAAGATGATTCCGTGCTCCGGCGGGCACGTTAAGCCGGGGCCGTCAGTCCCGGCTACTAATAACGGTAGTAGTCGTTAGTCTGCCAACCCGCAATTGGCCAGCGTGGTGAACTAAGGCCAAATCACCCTATACAGGGTAGGTTCGAGCCCCTTGGTGGGGACATATATGGGCTGTGAGGTAGTACGATGAGAATAAATGGAAATACAATGTTCACTTTATGACTGTTCAAACACTCGATATCTTAGTGTCTCCATGTGAGGAATTATGGGGTGGTTTAATGCCAATTAAAGTCAAAGCTTAGAATTCATGACGTAATTAATAAGAAAAAAAAAATGCTTAGTTTTAATTAATTGTGTGACATTGTATTCCTCCAAAAAGGCGATATGCCTAGGGTCAGTCCTATGTTTACGTGAGTACGCTGTCTCTCTTTTAGGTTATGTAGGTTAGGGTCTTGAGGTTTCTCTGAACGTCAGGTGACTACAATATCGCGTGATTTTGAGAAGTATTGGTACCTCAGCCATCTCTTTGAGGCTTTATATGGCGTGAACGTTTGAGTTTGACCTCCTGTTTGTTATAAACAGGAGGTCAAACTCAGGAGGAATTTATTTTTTAGCAATTCAGGGCCCAATAGTTTTGGGGTCCAACGATAATATTACGTCACACTTAGGAACTTCAAGAATATGGGATGCAGTGGCAAATATATTCAAACAGGATTCAAAAGTGAGACCCAACGGAAATAAAAGCTTTCTTGTGACATTTCATCCCCTGAAGTTCGGAACAACGATTCTTTGCTTTGCCTTTGCAGTGTAGGAGCATAAAATACAGAGGACTTTACACTATTCAGGATTCACTCCTGCTGCTTGTAAGGCAAGGTTCTTTCAGACTTTTGTATGTAACGGTACACCGTACGGATTGATATCAACGAAATATTACCTTTTTAGCTAGCCGTTTTTACAAGTAATATTTGCTATAAACAATATACCAGGCGTAGCATTAGCTCATTTCTAATTTAACGCCTTAATAGATTATTTTTTTTCCCTTAGTTGGGTGCTGTCGTACTTTTGATCTAGACTTGTTATATATTTACGTAGGTCAATCGATTTACGAATTGGGTAGAGGAGTGCGCATCAAAAGAAAGTTTATATATCTTGAACATACAAACTCAAATTTTCTACCCACTTTTGGTATGCAAGTGTTAAAAGATATTAAAAATAAAGTATGGTCAGTGATGGTTCTCCAGCCCCATGCTCCAACTGCCAATTACCCTAAGTCCTAAGAATATTTAAAATGAATTCGTGGGTGGTTCAGTTCATGGGTACTATGAACACCAGATGACAATAATGTCACGTATTTTTCAAAAGTATTAGTACTTCTGCCACGCCTTCGAGGATATACGGCGTGAACGTTCGAGTTAAGGTATATGAAATAAATACATACATATAGTCACGACTATAATTCCCTAGAAGGGGTAGCCAGAGCCAAGGAATTATAAATTCCTCAACCACTTTTGGAAGATGAGCGGGGAAAAGATGGTAAAATAAAGGTTTTTGGTGATGGGTCTCCAACCGCATCGCCCAAAAATCCAATAAAAAGCCCCAATACCCTTAGTCGCCTCTTACGACACCCGTGGGTAGAAAGGGGTAGCGACATTCTAAGCCGGCACTACACGGCATGAAATAAATAGTCATGTAAAATACTACTTTATCGTTGCTGAATGATCACCAGCACACTAACTTAACAATTATATACCAGACTAGCTGTGTATTCAGTTAATTAGTCTGTAATGTAGTTAAATAGTTGAAACTTATTTTCTTACGATATATTAAAAAACCATAGCAATAAATTTAAATTATAAAGATACATACGCCATGTTTGTTTTTCGCGAAATCTTCCCTTACTTTGCCGTGTAGTGTCGGCTTAGAATTACACTACCCCATTTCTATCCGTGGTTGATCGTAAGAGGCGACTAAGGGTATAGGGGATTTTAAAGTGATTTTTGGGCGATGTAGTTGGAGACCCGTAACCATAAACATTTATTATTACCATCCTTTCCCCAATCAACTTCCAAAAGTGGCTGAGGAATTTCTTATTCCAAAGCTCTGGCTACCCCGTTCATGTTCATTTCATTCATGTACATTTAGCCATAAATCCATATATTTCAAAACAGACTGACTTAGAATCAACGCACAGCGGCAACGCTCAGCCACTTTTGGAAGTTGGATTGTAAAACAAAAGTTTTTGGTGAATGGTCTCCAACTGCATGGCCCCACAATTACTTAAAAAGCACCAATTACATCAGTCGTCTTTTAAGAAACCCAAAGACAGTAATGGGGAAGTGCTTATCTAAGTTGCCACTACCGGCTCCTTTTTGAAGAGGGTCGAAAAACACTACATGCGATAGGCGATTGAATTTAAAATATGTATAATATTTAAATTACATACATACGACTATCGAACTCTGACGAAATCCCTAGCCAGAGTTTTGGAATAGGAAATTCCTCAGCCACTTTTGGAAATTATGTGGGGATGAGATTGTAAAACAAAGATTTTTGGTGATGAGTCTCAAACCGCATCCCCCAAAAATCCCCTAAAAAGCCCTAATCCCTTAGCCACCTCTTACCGACGGGAAGAAATGGGGGGGGTCCTATTCTAACCTGCCACTACACAGCGAACACTACCCACTATACTATAAATTAGACCGATTCAAATGGTGTGATATCGCAAATAACTTCCCTGCAAAGCATTATTAATGATTTTATTAATCAAATGACACATCACCCCTTTGATAATATAGATCGTCTTTTGAAGACGGAAAGTTATTCAATGCCTTTATATAATGCGTTTGTTTGTTCTTGACCTTGTTCTATCCACTATATTTTTCCGTAATGATAGCCGAGTGACCGGCAATAATAGTCATAGCACGAATTAAACAAATCCACCTGATAATAACCGCATATCTTCATCATCTTGCAGACGTAACTATACTGTAAGTGATTTCCGTCTCGTGTTTTCCCAACATAAAACTAGATAAATGGTTTGCATCCCCTGTTGCAAGTGATTGTGCCAAATATATTTTTCATGTATCTACTGAATTGCTTAAAATCTTATTCTATTATGATGTATAAACATTGATTTCTATTCGAGACATGCTTTAGACATACAGCTAGAGGAGTAACAAATAACAAAATTGTGTAATACAACAGAAGCAATTTATTTATAGTATCAAAATTAACTCATTAACTTTATCTTACTTCGAAAACTTTGCTTAAAAAAATACCATCACAGACACGTTTATCGCTATTTTAGGAATTTAGAGCAAATTCACTTTTAAACTTATCTTATTCATTTGAAAAAAGAAAATCACTTATGTTTTATCACAAAATAAATATACTTTACAGCTTTTGCTCGTATCATTCTTCAGGGATTTCAATTCCGTGTTCCTTGGCTAGTTTTTCATATTTGGCTCTCAATTTCTTTTCGGGGTCAAAATGGTCGGCAATTTCGCGCCAAATTTCGATTTCATTCTTGATGAGATACTCAATTATTGTTTCAGCGCCTTTCTTCTGGGCTTCAGTGCATTTTTCACAGCCAGTCTGAAGTGCTTCCTCTAAATGTTCTGTTGAAAAAAACATATTAATAGAATTATATCAATAAAATACAATTGATAGATAGGTTAATTTTCCAAAGTTTTGTTTTTTTATCTATGAGTGCTATAAGGTACTAGGCCAACATTTATTATAGAATCCGAAATTTTTCAGAGTCAACGCAACCCTGGAACTAAAAGGATTTTAAACCATTTATAATATAGGTATAAGGATATGGAGCTGGTGGTGGTTTTTGGGCGATGCGGTTAGAGACCATCACCAACGATACTTTATTTCTACCTTGATCTCCCCTAAATACTTCTAAATATGGCTGAGGAGTTTATAGCTCTGAAACTCTGGCCTTCGCTTTTTTCGATTTATGGCCGTGAGTATATGTATGTATGTACCATTTATAAGTCATATAAACGAATATCATTACATACATACAAATATGCAGAGCATAAGAAACTACAAGGGGGTAGGCAGTGTTTCAAAATTTTAAATTCCATAGCCACTTGTTGGGGTACAGAGTAAAGTAAAGGACGCTTGGTGACTCCGGTCACATCTCCCTACAACTTAAAAGCTTAAAACATAATAAAAAAAATGTCTCAGTTATATATTTTATCAAACGATAAAACGTACCTTTTAACTCTTTTCCCTCGGCGTTGCATTTCCCTTTGCCAAGAATGCAATTGACGTAACTCATCAGAAGTCTTTTGTTCTCTAAAATCTCTTGTATGTTGATATTGTCATACTTGTCTGTGTACTTATCATCAGCCATAACTGTTACGGCCAAAGCACAGCAAATAAGTAGGAGTTTTCCCATCATCTAAAAATGTATCCAAGTTTTATTATTTTCTTTTGAATTAACATTTTCTGTACTCCTAGGCTTAGAAAATTCTGTTAGATGTTTTTGTGAAGAGCATGCTCTGTACAAAAATATTATGGATATCCAATGAAAGGTTATAAATACTTTAAAATAAAATATCTCCAAATCACAATTTCGTATCTAACCCCTAAGCAGACCGTCAGAAGATCCATAAAACTACCGAAGCTCCTCATTAAAATTAGAACTCAACAAACTTTTTATAAAAATAAATAAGTTCAAAAGTCGCACAACTGAGATAACCACAGAATAATTATACTAAAATAGTATTAGCTATATACGTACTTTGAGGTCGTGTACAAATTGTTTGAACCACGTATGTGTTCTGATGTATGTAGTTAACGAATTCCGTATTTATAGTGTGGTAGGTGAGCTAATAACATCTAATTTTCCCCTTGACGCGGTCACATTATTAAATCATTCGTATGTGTATAAACAATGCACAATTAAATGTGTGTGTATTCATTTGTGGTTGCTCTTGAATGTTTGGGAATAAAACTAATTTTAGAGAGGTCGATGACAAGGATTTTCTTGTTTATTTTTAAGTTAGTAGTAGATCATTATATTTTTATTAAATGCAAAGGTCTCGATTTACTGAATATCGATAGCTACGTCCCAACTAGCACATAAGCTTTAAAACAAACTGTATATCGTTTGTATATCGGTTCCGTTTGAGAATCTAAGTGTTAAGAATATCTGTAGTAATAGAGTTATAGAGTGCTCTAACTCACTTATAACCACGAAAGAGGCCCACGATTTTAGAGGCTAAGGTTCTAGAGAGCTTACAGAGCGGTGGTATATAGGTGCTAAAATACACAAGAGTGTTTATTCATTCTCAGTTATAGCTTCAACCGGTATAACTGCGGTTGTGATGAATTAGTTAACACTATGGGTTATAGAAAAACGTCAGCTAAGAATTATTTACCATTAAAAACTTTATTAGACCTATTAAACAGTAAAGTTGTATATATGTCACTTTGAAGCGTATTAGTTATGTAAAATATTCTCAAGTAAGTATCATGCCGCTACTTGAGTATATTTACTAACCAATTGTATTTAGTTCTATTACAAAATTGTGTACCAGATCTAGTGTAACATTAATGGCGAGATAATAATTGGCAGAAGGATAGTAAACATATAAGTATTCAAGTTGTTGTGAAGTGAAAACGATCTGCCGTTGTGATTTTACGGTACCATGTTTTCCATCTCAATTTTAACGCGCTTGGAATTTATTAAAGATTTCAATAAATTTTCAAATTAAA
Source organism: Bedellia somnulentella (assembly GCA_963576735.1). Lineage (NCBI taxonomy): Eukaryota > Metazoa > Arthropoda > Insecta > Lepidoptera > Bedelliidae > Bedellia > Bedellia somnulentella. The sequence continues at coordinate 7,032,124 of OY755189.1, read as the reverse complement.
CATATAATAAATAACATAGACACTTCAATTTTTTACCATGTTTTGTAATTTTTTTTTGTAGCCAGTAGCATTTTAAATAAAGTGGCATCAATGGAATGAAAAATTAACATGAGTAATGAAGTATTTTGTTTTCAGATATCAAATAATTCAGTCAATTTATAGGTTAGTTCAACAAAACAATGGATAACTTACATTGAAGGTTTTTGTCGTCACTTAAGACATCTATTACACTTTTTGTGATACAACATCTTTAGTCAAGAATATTGTGCAGGCTTTAGTACACTTAGCAGTGCAATAATAGACTTAAATAATTACACTTATTATAGCCAAGACACTACAACTAGTGTTGCCCAAACGCAAGAACAAGACGAGACTTAGCCAGTCTTGGTCTTGGTCTTGCGCCAATACACCTGGTCTTGGTCTTGGTCTTGGTCTTGCGCTCCCAGTCTTGGTCTTGGTCTTGGTCTTGCAGCAAGAGTCTTGCAAGTCTTGCAATTACCTATTAGTCTATTACTATTTATTAAAGTTTACTTTAAATCCTAGAAAAACGTATTAGAATTGGAACATTGTGAGCTTGAATAAATATAGCCATAGTAAAGATCAAGCAGATTAATAAATAACTAAAGATTTGATAATAAATTCGAAAAATCAACTGACCTATATGTCGTTTTCCATGGAAGTAATTGGAATTAAAATAATTTCTTTATTTATAGTACGTTTCCTTGCTTTCTACCGCGCCGCCTCGCCACGTGCCGGCTCTATGATAAGGATGCCGCCGCAAATCAAACAATATATAAAGCGTGTAAAAAAAATCGAAATTATTTTGCATGAGTATACCTACGCTACGCCCTATGGCGGCAATCAAATAGTGTCAAATGTTATGATTTCGGCGTGGCGGCAACGATTGTTTTAGATTTCAAAAGAAGCCGCCGGCGCGTGTATCATAACCATGTACTTCCGAAAAGCGGCAAATTTCTTTGAGAAGTAAGTACAAAACCTTTGATGCCGCATTATCAAAGTGCCGATGGTGAAAAAATAACTATGCATGCACTCAGTTTGATTTTAATAATATTTTTATTCGCTATGTTTATGGTATTAGTCATAATGCGCATAGGTCCAGTTTTTCATATTCTTTGATACAGTTTTTTGCGTCTCATAGAATTCCTAAGCGTACCTACCACCCGAACTGTTACACCTAACTACTCAGTGAAATAGCGCTAAGTCCTAGCTGCAAGACGCAAGAGTCTTGCAGGCTATGTCTTGTTCTTGCTCAAGTCTTGCACGGTCAGTCTTGGTCTTGGTCTTGCTAAAAATACGCGGTCTTGTTCTTGGTCTTGGTCTTGCAAAAACGCAAGAACAAGACCAAGACTGCAAGACCAAGACTGAATTTGGGCAACACTAACTACAACCGGCTAAGCATTTTACAAACTGACTGGATTAGGGTTCTTCAATGAAGGAATCAATTATATACCTGTTGTTTTTTTTCTTTTCAGACTATTGGCGGTCTCCTCACAAATATTAGCCTCTTCACTCAGTTTCCATTCGTATTCAAAGAGCTTACTTAAGAAATACGTCTATACGTACTTGGCCATAATACATCAATCTAGCCTAATGCGGCTTATTTTATACATAATTTAAGTATCTAAAGGTTATCTGAATATTTTTTGTAACGATGTTCAATTCAATTTTTCTTCAATGGCTTGTAACGATGTGTGATACATAATTTATTTGACACAACAATGTTTTTCTTTATTATTTTATATTCGCAAGTCCCATGATTAAATACCCAAAAGTGGCAGTCAAAACTTAAATGTCGACAATCCAGCAGGAACTGAAACATGAAGACTGATTATAAGACATATATATACATGTCCGTGATCGTTATAGTTCAATAGATATAACACCGCTTCGTAATAACTCTTATGTTTAGGCTGTATATCCCCGAAGGGGTTGGCAGAGGTATATATACTTCTAAATATCACGTAACATTGACGTCACGTGAATAAAAATTGGTCAGTGCTATTCAAAGCCAACACCACACAATTTAGATACTTAATGACCTTTTATTTCACTCTTAGCTAGTAGCTGTGTAGTGTGTGAGATTCCTTTTTTTGTTGTTCTGCGGAACCATGTTGTTGTGCCTCCACTCGGACTTGACCAAAATTGCTCGTATTAGGACTATTTAAATTTCCGCTTTGTAGCGAATCTTCTTTATTTTTCGTAACTACTGGAACAACATAATCTAATAGGATATTATCAAAACTATTAGATGGTTTTGGGTCATTCTTACCGTTAACACATAATGCGGTTATATAGGTACCTATATTAAGGCCTGCCTCGGAGTGTTAATAAAAGTCCATAGTTTTGTCTAACACTATTACTTTTATAATATCTTTAAAGTGTACCTGCCTAGCGAAATTTGCTTTATTAAAATGAACATTACAGCTTAAATCTATATAAATGAGTTGTTCAGCACTTTTAGTATTTTGAGTTACTATACTCTTGACCAACTCTCTTTTACAACCAATACCTGCACCTTATATTCAATATAATACCTAAAGACTTATAAGACACTCCGCGGCAAAAACTACACAACAATAAGTGTTAACGTGAGTCAGCGAGCACTGTTGTGTAGATTTAGGTACTACAAACAGGTTTGGGCTATAACATCTTAACGGTACTTGCTGCGATTAGCACTATTCTAACTCTAAAAACTGTTTAACACCGTTCATTAAAGTTCTAGAACCACTGTTGGAGCTAAATTTATTTTCTAACTCCTCTATAACATTTTAAGTTAGAACTGAGATAATTATTACTCATTTAAACAGAGTAAAGTTATATTAAAACCTGCAAATGACACCAAAATGTTAGTTGGGCGTGTTCTTTGATAATAACTTTAGTAGCTCCATGCGAACACAACGCTTCTAATACAAGCGAGACGTGAGTTCTAATCCTGAAATCGGATCTACACCAATGTGTCTTATGTGTGGTGGAATGAGGGAAAACATCGTGAGGAAGCCCACATGGCTGATTAGTTAGGTGACAGTGTATTCGTACACAACGGCAATAGTCTGTCCCCTATCACGTCGATGCACTATCCAAGCAAAATTTTGTGACCCTGAACATCAGATGACAGAAATGCCACTTGATGTTCAGAACTATTACTTAACAAATTGCCTGAAAAGGAATGAAAGGCCCAAACATCTTGTAGGAAAAGATACTTGTCTGCGCAGGTATTAATATTTTCCAATACATACATACATATACTCACGGCCATAAAAGGGGTAGTCAGAGCTTTAGAGCTAGAAACTCCTCAGCCTCATTTTGAAGTTAACAGGGGACAATTTGGTAGAAATAAAGTATCGTTGGTAATGGGTCTCCAACTGCATCGCCCGAAACCACTTAAAAAAGCCCCATACCCTTAGTCGCCTCTTACGACACCCGCGGGTAGAAAAAGGTAGTGACATTCTAAGGCAGCACTACACGGCAATGCAATCATACCATATTAATACCAATTAGCTCATATGTTATTGATAATCGTAATCTTTTAAATTCTGTTGTGCTGTTTAGTGTAATTTTGGGGTTAGAATAGCACTACGACATTTATCCCGTGGTGTTCATATGAGGCGGCTAAGGGTATTCGGCTTTTTAAGTAATCGTTAGGCGATGCAATTGGAGCTAACTAGTGTTTTTAATTTCCACAATTGTCCCTAAATAAGGAAAACTCACTCTCTTTTAATGGGTCATTATTGGTGATGCTGCCAGCCGTGCATATACGTTAACGGATGCCTTTTATTATCAGTAAACAAATATTGTTCTTACAGATTCAATATAATTTATACATGCATATACTCACGGCTATAAATCGTTTGAAGAGGTAGCCAGAGCTTAAGAATAGGAAATTTCTCAGCCATTTTTGTAAGTTGAGCGGTGAAAAGATTGTGAAATATAAAGGCTTTTTGATACGGACTCCAACCACGTCGCCCAAAAAACACTTAATAAAAAAATCGCCCTTAGTGCCGTCATTAACGAACACCGATGAGAAGAAATAAGGTAGAGCTATTCTAAGCCGACATTACACAGATATTAATGTACTATCATAATATCCACTAATAATAATAATATCCATTTAACCACTCAGTAAGGGTCTTGGAAAGCTAGTGAGTGTGTGTAGCGCCAAAGCTGCCATTGTAATAATTACAAAACATAGAGTGTTTATGCTCTTGAAGGCAGTCCCTAGACTAGCACTGGGAAACTAGTCCATAATTTATAAAAAAAAACTTTCATACTTATGAGCTCAACGATTTAAAACATTTGGCAGCCTTTTAATGTTCGAAAACGGATAGTTTCAGTTCTTAGCTTTTTTACTGTATATTCTGCTTTTAATGTATGTTTCTATATACTACTTACTGCTATAAATCCCAAAACCGGTAGCTTGAGAATAAGAAATTCCTCAGCTACTTTTGAAACATAAGGAGCTAAAGTTGGTGAAATAAAGGATGGCTGGTGATGAGTCACCAACGGTATCATTGCCAAAAAAGACACCCGGGTACGGTTAGTGCCTTCACTACACAGCTTTACTAGGTATCAAGTCTACATGTTTGTATTTTTTTTTTTACTTAATTCCCACATATAAAGAAAGTGAAGCGCAACAGTATAACATGGATGGTACAAGGTATAGTCGCTGCTTACCCTTACAATAACGAGTTATATGACTATATATTTGATCACATGATGTTATAGTATTTATTTCGGTGCACTGTGTAGGTACAGTAAAATTTTCCATTGAATCTTTACAACAAAAAGCGTCTTAGAATGAAGCGGATGACATTATGAGTGTCTTTGTTCCGCTCATGATTTATTGAATATTTTTCCTTCTTCCTCTTACTAATTGAGGCAGCGACCTCATACAATAACATCAACCACGAATTGTGGATTAAAATATTTTAAAACGTATTCTTGTCACCTCGGCATAGCTTACATACCCGTACCGAGGGGCTCGTGATTTGGTATTAGCTAGTATAGTATTATATTATCTTTGGTGTTAGTATTAGTCCCAAATGCTAACGAGTACTACCCTGAGATAAACCGACGACGCCCTTGAGTGCCCTCTGAAAGCACGGGGCGAATTGAGCTTCTCCAAGGCAAACTGTTACATCAAGTGCTACTTAGCCCCGGTTTTATATAATTATTAAAACAGGCTAATAGGGTCTAGGTCTAGTCCGTCTATTTCTGTCTTTTTTTAACTAGCCTGAACCTTCCCAATTTATAAAAACACAGAAATAATGCATATGGTGTTTGATATGTTTCATGTGTTTTCATTTAAAAGAAAATAAAAATAAAACGAAACCTATTTTTACATTTGACCAATCAATACGCCGTGAAAACATATCTATTCCAGTAAATTCCGAAAGTTGACGGTGTATCAGTTATAGAAATTACATAAACATAAACGTTCACGCCGTTTATCCCCGAAGGGGTTGGCAGAGGTACCAATACTCCTGAACTCACATGGCAAGCGCCATCTAGTTACCAGAGAAGGTACCCACGTTTTGCTTAGACAGTGTACTCACGTGATAGGGGGCAGGCCTATCGCCGTTTTGTACGAATACACTGTCACATGACTAGGTATAACTCAGCCATGTGGGTTTCCTCACGATGTTTTCCCTCACCGTTAGCAACCATGATAAATTAACCACACATATGACTTTTAGAAAAGACAAATTGGTGTAGGCCCGTCCCAGGATTGGAACTCACGCCCTTCTGTTTTTGGGGCGGGTGTTCTACCCACTGGACTATCATGTCTCTAGATAGATGATAGAAATTCTACTTCCTTAACCAATTTAAAACGATGTAAACAACGATCAGTTATTTTTAATTGAGTTTCCAATGGTTTTTTTCAATAAGAGTTTAATACTTGAATAAATAAAATAACTTTTTTTGAACGTTGTAGGGTAATATCGCGATGAAATGAAACTATAGGTTGCTGGTGGATACATTCCAAATCATTCGAATGGAATACCTACTTAGGGAAATAACCGAAATAGTTCCTAGACCTACTTCCTCTTGAATATTGTATTGTTAATAAATAAAATAAAATAAAAATTTATTCAGTTTTCAAAAGTACATAATATTCGTCTTAACCTAGTTAGTTATTTAAAGTACAAAATATAACATTTTCCTGTTCCTGAGCTAGGTAATTTACCTATATTTCAGGCAACAATAAACAAAAAAGGCCTAAACTATCAGTTTTCATATAATGGTATTGGTAAGTAGTGTCTAAATTAGTATCAGAATCGATTGTATCTAACTAATTGTATTATTATGTAAAAAAATAAAAACATCTTATATTAACTTATTATATTAAGCAATTCCTCTGATTCCGTGTATGTAAGATTTAATAGCCACGATTGAAGATTTTCTTGCATTCAAAGTTGTTTAAGTTATATAATACTAGTAATCTATTAATTTTATTATATAAGTATGGTCCTAAAAATATAAAGAATCTATTTGTAATGGAAAATTTTGCACTATAGGTATTCAAACATACTATATCCTTTCGCCTCCTGTTTAGTGTATCAGGGTTGAAGTATAAGCTAGCATGCTGTTTTAGAACAGTGAATAGAATAAAGAGCTGGCGCACAGTTAGCACTTTGCATTGTTTATATAGTTCGGTAGTAGGGAAATAGAAAGGGCGCGCAGTAGCTACTTTAAGTAGCGCTCTTTGAGCTCGTTCCAGTTTTAACATAGTGGTTATGCCAGCACCTCCCCAACATTTTATGAATAAGTCAGTAAGGATTGACCAAGCGCTTGATAGATTTGCTTTATTAAAGCGTAGTCACATATGTGTCTCAACTTTTTAAATATTGCTATAAGTTTTCTAATTCTATTACAGAGAGTATTAATATGGACCTTAAAAGTTAAAGTAACGTCGAGAGTAATTCCATGATATTTGATGTTCATTGCTTTGGAGATAGTTGAGCATAGGCATGGTGCGCTATCAGTGCAAGTGCGGTGATGTGCATAAAGTGGGGTGTTATTGAATAATGGTGTAGAAGTGTTCCTTGCGAAAATCATATACATAGTTTTATCAGTATTCAAGGACAGAAAATTATTAAAAAGCCAGTCATTCACAATACTAAAGCCAAATTGAGCGAATGTATAAGCTTCGTCTATTGTTTTTGCAGAAAAAAGTAAGGCTGTGTCATCTGCATATGAAACTATGGTGCCGTTATTAAGTTGGAGATTACATAGCTCATTAATATAAATCCAAAATAGGCTGGGTCCTAAGATACTACCCTGAGGGACGCCAAAGGGGTGGTTTTTTGAAAATGTGCTATAATTGTCTCCAATTTTTAGGCACTAAAGTCTATTACTAAGATAACTTTCAAATAATTTTAACTGAGTATCCCGAATGCCGATATTTTCTAATTTTTACAATAAAATTGGAATTGAAATTGTATCAAAGGCTTTTTTGAGGTCGAGAAAAATCCCTATAACATGCATACCTTTGTCCAAATTTTGCACAATTTCATTTGTAAGGCAATGGACTGCGTCATCAGTAGATAACTTTTTACGGAAACCAAACTGGCAACTTGAGAGAAAGGATATTTCATCTAAATATTTTATTAACCTACTGTTCATTATTTTTTCCAAAATTTTAGACAAAGTGGGAAGAAGAGAAATCGGTCTGTAATTATTTGGTTTTTATCCCCCGATTTATAAATCGGAATAACCACAGCTTTTTTTAATGACTCGGGGAATATACCTTGAGACAAACAATTTTGAAATATGAGAGTTAACGGAGGGGCTAGTATATCCTTACAAAATTTCAAAACTTTACATGAGATGTTATCCCATCCGGGGGCACTATTACTTTTTAAGTTATTTATAGTACCCTCTACTTCAGAGACGTCTGTATCGATCATAACAAATGATTTAAGCCTTGAAGGGTGTTTAGAATTAGCTTGATAGTATTTTTCAAAATTTGCCTGTTCAGATAAATTCTTACCAATGTTAATGAAAAAGTTATTTATGAATTCCGCTGACTGTGTGGGAGTTGACTTTAGTTTGAATAGTTCGTAAGGGATATCATTATGTTTTGTCGTGCAGGTCTTTTTTTTAATGAAATTCCAAATTAATTTGTTGTTATATATATGCTTATACTTAAAGTCATTTGTAGAGTGGGTAGTCACTGTCAATAAAATTATGTAGGTGTCAATACAGACAGGCGTGAATTCAAATTCCGGGTCGATCCTACTCCAATTTGTTTTTACCAAAGTCATATGTATGGTTAATTTATCATAGTTGTTAACGGTGACGGAAAAACATCATGAAGCTTCATGTATTCGTACCAAACTTCGATAGGCCTGCCCCCTATCACTTGAGTACATTGTCCAAGCAAAACGTGGGTGGGAACACCAGGTGACGATGTCACGCGATGTTCAGAAGTATTAGTACCTCTGCCAACCCCTTCAGGGATATACGGCGTGAACGCTTGAGTTGAGTTTTATTGTCACAGAAAAAATCGATTGCGGGGTAAGAAATGTATCTCGCGCGGAGAAAACTTATTCGGCGAGAATATTCCTTCTTACCGCACCGTACCGTCCGCAAAAACCGTTCTTAATACGATTTTTATAGTAAAACTAGTGGATCGGCCCAGCTTCGCACAGGTAGCGAAGTCTTAAAATTATCTGAGGTTTCTTCAATCACTGCTCGCCCTCTGTGAAATTTAGTGCAATGATTACAACTTATAGCACTCCTGAATAGTGTAGCTTTGAGATTGTGAAAGCGCTTTTATGAACGGTTCAGTACCTCCGAAAGTAAGCCCTTGCAAACAAACAACAGAGTTACAAACTTTGCATACATCATAAACAAAAATAATCCCTTTAGTATGATTCAGTGTTCACGTGCGGCGACGGCGCGATGGCTCATTATTTCATGTTTAAGTTTTTTGTTTCTATAGCGAGATCACTTCAGCCATCATCGACCAGACCGCCATCGACTTCGGTGGCTCAAAAGGATTCATTCGCACAGGTGAGAGAGGACCTTCCACGCGGCTCTGAACACCAGGCTCGGCACGCGCGGGACAGGCGTCGGGGTTTCCCCCATGGGCCAGCTTCGTCTCGGGGGGGAACGTCCCCCCCGGTCTTTGGGCACCTCCCCAGGCGATAGAGGGGAGGGGTGGGGCACAGGTGCTGAAGTCAGGAAGCCACCCACGCTCCCGTTGTCGCTGCTCGAACCCCCCACCACCCCCCGCGACAACTGTATTGTTATTTTCCTAATTTTGTACTTGGTTTTGATAATCAATAAAAAAAAAAAAAACGATGTGTTGCGTCATATAGAGTAGACGAGCCTCGGTCCTATAACCGTGCTCAACATTTCATGTCTGGAGCTCAGTAGGCCTACTAACTTCATATCCTATTGGTTGCAGGTTCCCGCAGTCCACGAGAAGATTCTGCTAGGAGAGAACTTTTGGCCTGAGGGAATAGTGTTCCGGCGCTTCAGGGCTGCGCATTAGAAGGCCTAGCACGAGCGCTATTTTATCGACACGATAACAATGAGATGGCAGTATACGATACTAAGTAAGTGCGTAAGAGATGGCTGCTTTATCCCAAGCGATAACTAGTTTAAACACCGCTCGGACTAGCCGGACAGATGTCAAAGCCTCTGCCTAATATATTGTAAAATACTAACATAGGCTAACTTTTACTAATATTATATGAGCCTTGTTGCCTGAAATAAATTATTTATATGATTACTTTTTTATTTAATATGTAATAATGTAAGCTTTTTTTATACTCATAGGGGTTTTTGAAGGTTTATTGCAAGAGTTCGTATTATTGAAGTAAGATTTCAGCCGCATAATTGTGAACATGCAAGTAGTAAAGCCCAGGGTGACGAAGAACACTGTATATAGCAGCTATAGTATTAGTAGTAATCTTAGTAATAGTAATTTATTCAGAAAAAGGAGTATACATCATTTGGTGTCGACTCCACCCGAACTACGCTCATCGCCCGTATCACAGGTTACAGTACCTACAGTTGTTGCTTTCTATGAATCTTACTTAATGGATTGACAGTTATAAATTTAAAAAAAAGAATAATAATATACTAACATTAAAGTTGGCGCAGTATAAGATTACATGAAACGGAGCTGCTCGGCAAAGCGACCGCGTGGCTCTTCGGAACGAAATACGTAAGTTTTGTTCTCTAAGGCTATGGGGAGCACCAGATATATAACCTGAATATTTAGTCAAGATGATGACTGTCTTTTTTGAGTTTCTTCAATTGGAGTCCAAACATATATTATTCAATAAACGAAAAAATAATTTACCGACACACTGTGCGATGTCTTAAACTTTGATCGACTGACGGATTTTCTGTCACCCACTCGGTAGTCACTTCGCTATAGCGTTAAACACAGTAACACGCACTATTTTAATTTATGATTTATAGCTATTATATGCCGTGTAGTGTCAGCTTAGAATAACACTACCCCATTCCTACCCGTGGGTGATCGTAAGAGGCGACTAAGGGTATTTAGGGGCTTTTTAAGTGATTTTTGGGCGATGTGGTTGGAGACCCGTCACCAAAAACATTTATTATTACCATCATTTCCCCAATCAACTTCCAAAAGTGGCTGAGGAATTTCTAATTCCAAAGCTCTGGCTACCCCGTCAGGGGATTTATAGCCGTGAGTATATGTATTTATAGCTACAACCTTTAGAAAAAATAAGCATCTACATAACATCACGCTAAAGGTCGTCGCTAAAGCTCAAATAAATAAAACACTTTCTTGTTCGTTCATGTGTGTATATTCAAAAATATACTGTTCTATGTAGACATAACATTGCTTTTGATTTACATTTTCACACGAAGCCTTCTTTACACTGAAGGTTCTTCGTTTCACAAACCGGAAATGCTTAAGAAAAGAACAGAAAACAGATGACTTATATAAATAGGTACATTATGAAGAAATAACAAACTTCGATACACGTTAAAGAATAACATGGTTTGCACTAGTGAATTTATGAAATATCAGCTCAGTATGAGAAGCCTAGAACAATTACCTCTACAAAAATAATCTCAAAAATATATTGGTTAAGAAAACATTACAGGTGTTCAGCTGCAAGTTATATTAAAGAGTTGCACAGGTCTTTGATCTTTTGGGTACATTCAAAAAATTAATTTGCGTCTTATTTTGATAGAACACCGAAAAGGTAAGACTCCGTGATTCATAGGTCACGTTAAGTCCTCATGCTCGACTACTATTAGACAGGTAGTCTTAAGTCTGCCAAACAGCATAAGGCCAGGCAATCAACTTATCCTGTATAGGCTCGAGTCCTCGGCGGGAACATATAATAATATGAAAGATTATAAATTAATATATATATTAATAATAAGACGTCCTTATTGTTACATATACATATTTTTCTTTTATTAACCATGTCTTTATTTGATATTACTGTGCAGCGGTTTGCATAGGCTTCTCGTGATAAGGTTTTCTATACTTCTGATATATCAACGGAAACATTCAAGTGCTAAGTAATTTTGACTAGTAAGCACCAATTCACTAACACCTACTTCATACAATCAATTAAATATTTACAGAATCACTTACGGCTAATAAACACAACTCAGCTATATAATTATTAGAAATAACAAAAACGCATTTTGAGCGATTAATGACTTTGAAATACAATGAGTATATTAGAGAATAATATTGTTTAAAATAAAACTAAATGGAATTAACATATAAATCTACAAGACTTACACAATTACATATTTAACATCTGTCAATATAATTTAAGAATATATTTATTCTGATGCATGTTTAATTTCACTATAATTATGTATCTATACAAGGAAATCTCCTTTATCTGTACCATGTAATATAATACGCTACGTTGATATACAAGTGATGCAAAAAAATAGAATGAAAAGAAAAAAGATAAAAATACAACATACGGCGTTGAGTTCGTAGCCTGAGATGGGTGAGAGCGAGTAAGTTACGTCAGAAGTGGGATACCGACAGATCTATTCAAATCTGCCAGCATCTCACATTTCACGTGACATAGAAACTCTCACACGTCACATGTTACGGGGGCTAATTTGTAACAGGTGGCACATGCTTTATTGTGTTAAAGACTAGTTAAAGAAAGTATTTATCCATGAAACAAAGCCCTTAGTGTTATATGACACTGATACAGGAATATGTAAAACAATACGTTCATACAATTTTGTATCAATCTACACCGAGACGGTAGTAATTAAGAACTACGATTTCGTCGCTTTTTATACGATGAATTACACATAATAATTTTCTAAAGATGAGTTCTAAGTTTCGGAAATTGTGTCAACTATATCACTTAGATTCGATATAAGAAAACAACACAACAGAATTCTAAGAAATCAAGAGGCTATATCTCTACAAAATTATTCACAAGTAAAAATAATATTTGCTTATTTTTACAAATTCCAATACTATTTGGAGACAGGTGTAACCCTAAACCTAGTTTATGATAAACATAGCCTCAACACAATATATTTTCTTCCTAACTTTAATCTATACATGGATGATATAAGTATTAACATATTTTTATTATAATCATAAAGTCAGAACTTAGCCCAAAAGTCGGTTCAGACCAAATGATCAATACACTATAGATATTCAAATTATCATATTTCTAATCACAATCAAAATTTTATTATACCATTTATTGAAGAATGAATGAATGTAAGAGCAATGTGCCACGGTCTTCTATTTAGCCTAACCTTACGGTGTAAGAATATGCCCGAGTAATTATGGCATGAGCAAATAAATTAATATAAAAATCTTTGAATACTTTTACGGATAATAGTTACTGTACATTACGCTGGTTTATCGAAAGAAAAACAGTTTAGAAATTAAAATAGATAGAATTAGAATTAAATATATGCAGAAAAATATACATGATAAAATAATAAGCATTTCACTATCAAGAAATATATTTCGATAAACATATGTTACTTTTAGCCTGAGTACCTGCGTGCTAAATTTACTGACTAACGCACAATTAAAAATTGCTTCTTGTTGAAAGATAATATATTTTTTATACCTCTTTCTTGCAATATCGTACAATATTTTTCTATGTACACCCATCTTGTGGGTAAATAACTATAGGATTAATAAATACTGATAATAATCTACTTAACTGTTACTCTTTTATGGTACACACAAATTATGAACATCACAAAGAAGGGACTTCTGGTAAATCCTTAGTGTTCATTATGCTAAATAACACCATCTCATAGGATATGTTTAAATTAACATAACAACAATTCAAATAGACAATTCTTTATATAATTAAATCTTGTGTCCTAAAGATGTAACTAATTCTGATGTTCAGAAATCTACCCAACATATTTTAGACTCATCGAAATTTCAAGAATATTCAATAATCATTATGTTTATATTCATTTTATATTAATAAGCTTCTATGAATGAATAGAATAGATAATTATACTTTTACTCACAATAATTTCGTTTGTCACTGCAAAATTTAAAAGAAGAGTTTATAATTCAGCGCCATCTTGTAACTTCACAACCTTTATCGTTCATTCATCAAGTCGTTCACTCAAATTTGTATCATGCATATCATTCTCACTTAGTAGCGGCAATTCATCAGCTTGTACAAGTCTTCGATGGGCTTCAGAACCCGTGAGAACTGCCAGCGTAATACCGGCTTGGTAGGCCGCTGGTATTCTTATGTGCCGGGTTCGAATCCCTGGCTCGTTCCAGCCTGACATGCGCCATTCGCGAATGGCGTTAACTACTTGGCCTGGAAAAAATATTTTCATGTTACTTATCAGTCAATGTAAAATTTAGGGTGAGTGGGAGCATCTAATTTGTTTTATTAGAACTTTTAGCCATATGATTTTGTATAACTGATGCATATCGCTAAATAAAAATATGTTCATACATACTCACAGTCATAAATCCCAAAAAACCAGAGCTTAAGAGCTAGAAACTCCTCGGCCACATTTGGAAATTGATAGAATAGATAGACAAGATGGTAGAAATAAAGTATCTTTGGTGATGGGTTTCCAACCACATCGCCCAAAACCACTTCAAAAAGCCATACTCTGAGTCGCATCTTACGACACCCATGGGTAGAAAGTTGTAGTAACATTCTAAGCCGACACTACACGTTCAGTTATGGAAAAAAAATATGTTCCTTATGCTAAATAACATTGAAAGTACACAAGCCTCTTACCTAGCACATTAAACGTATGAAACCTTCTATCTGGAACCACTTTTAACGGATTCAAATCCGTTTTAGGCGTGTACCGTGACAATACATCCTTGGTTCTGACCAGCAAAACCGACGGAGACGAAAGTTGCGTCCATACTATTGTCTCTTTCACACACTCCAATGGATTGCTAAGATTAATGCCTCGAGGTGAAACACCAAATACCATTTGGTGATGCCAAGCATCTGGAATATCGCCTTCTGCCCCTGCTTGTAGGTTTAGCGTTAAGATTGGTACGGCACCTGTAATAGTTGTATAAATAATTAATACAAGTATAAGAACATAGCCATAGTCCTAAAAGCCAGTCCTGAGCCAGTGACCATTTCTTTAGTAAGAACAGAATATATTGTGAGTGCTGTAGTTTTTTTAAAATTATTATTATAGAATTAAGTGTATTTGTGTTAAGTGTAATGTTTATTAAATTTATGACATGTTTAGGTCATAAGTACTATATGTGTGTACTAACTTTTTCAATAAAAAAAAATCTTTCTTTCTTTCTTTCTAAAAGTCTGCCAAACAGCATAAGGCAATCACCTTATCCAGGAGTTTTTAGTATACATATACTCAGGGCTATGAATCTCTTGAACGAGTAGCCAGAGCTTCATAATAAATACCAGCCTTAGCCACTTTTGGAAGTTGAGGGGAAAAGATTGCAAAATAAAGGTTGTTAGGGATAAGCCTCCAACTGCATCGCCCGTAAAATCATGTAAAAAGCCCCTAAGCTCTCAGTCTCCTCTAGCGATCACCCACGGCAGAAATGGGGTAGTACAATTCTTAACCGATACTACACAGTATACTACTATCTACTACTATCGATAATGAAACATAAATATGATGTCTGATTCATATATAAGATTATAAAGAAAAGAGCCTACATAATCGCATGATTATTCAGGTAAAGACAAATACATTATTGCTATTTTCGCTGTGTAGTGCCGGCTTAGTATAGCTCTACCCCATTTCTTCCGGTGGGTGTACGTAAGAGGCGACTAACGGTATTGAGGCTTTTAAGGGGACATTGGGCGATGCGGTTGGAGACCCATCACTAACAACCTTTATTTTCCCATCTTTACCCACTCAACTTTCCAAAAGTGGCTGAGGAATTTCTATTTCCTTAGCTCTGGCTACCCCTTCTAGGGATTTATAGCCGTGAGTATATGTATATCTATGTAGGTATGTATGTACATTATTGAAATAACAATAAATTTTGTTTCTTTCATGTAAAAAGTATTTAATTAAAATAAATATACATATTTACTAAAATAAAATATATATTACTATAGTAAACCGTTTTAAGTAATAGAAGGGTTTTGATCAACTAGATCCTTTAAATACGCACGCTGTGCGTCGGCTCTCGCTCGCAAAATACGTATTTTTTTGCAGCCGGCGCTCATGTATTTATAACATGTTTTAACGTTATAATATAGTACATATACTCACGGCCATAAATCCCAAAAGGTGTAGCCAGACCTTTAGAGTTAGAAAGTCCTCAGCCAAATTTGGAAGTTGATATGGGACAAGATGGTAGAAATAAAAATCGTTGGTGATAGGTCTCCAACCGCATCGCCCAAAAAACACATAAAAAATCCCCATACCCTTAGTCGCCTCTTACGACACCCGAAGGTAGAAAAGGGGTAGTGACATTCTAAGCCAGCACTACACGGCACTAACTAAGCATAAATATATGAATATAAATAAACTAAAACAAATAATCACCCAAAGAGATCCAGTCCCCCAGCCAATGGGAGAGCGATACGACTCGTTCCGGGTAGGTCGCGAAGAAACGAGCTGTAACGAGTCCGTCCGAAGCTCGTTGTATCCCGTTCACTAGGTCGGCGGCTGTGCAACCGGCTACTGCGCGGGATAGCAGGTATCTAGGGAAATTTGGGAATTTATGATTTATAGATGATTGATTCTGTAGTCCCGGCTTAGAATGTTACTAAAAAGTAAACTTAGTATTAAGTTGAAATTTGACGTTCAAAAAACAAAGATTTATCTTTTTACTTTCAAATAAATGATTATTTTATTTTATTTTACTATCCCTTTCTACCCACGGGTATCGTAAGAGGCAACTAAGGGTATGGGGCTCTTTAAACTGGTTTTTGGGCGATGCGGTTGGAGACCCATCACCAAGGAAATTTAATTTTACCATCTCGTCCCCTATCAACTTCGAAATGTGGCTGAGGAGTTTCTAGCTCTGAAGGCATGGCTACCCCTTTTGCGATTTATGGCCGTGAGTATATATATGTAGATGATTAATTGTAAGTTATAAAAGAACTTGTACAGAGATTTATGAATGTAGATTTTTCCTAGAATAGTACCCAATAGCGATCGATAGTTTCGGCCACCAAAGGGAAATAATGGCGTGAGTATATGTACATACAAGCAAACAAATACGCACGGGTATGAATTCCAAATAGGGATAGCCAGAGCTTCAGAATTAGAAACTTCTCGGCCACTTCTGAAATTTAAGTGGAGAAGGTAAGGTTGGTGATGGGTCTCAAGCCACATCGCAGAACAATCACCCATAAATCCCTAAGTCGCCTCTAACGACACCCGTGGGAAGAGATGCGTTAGGCATATTCTAAGCCTACTACACAGCTTAAAACTGTTAACTGTGTTATTTTTACTTTTTATGAAGATAACTACTAAAGGAAAGTGATAGGGAGTTTTCATAATCGTCCATGGTCTCTCAATAGACCAAAATGTACACCAATGGGAATTTATGACGTGAGTATAATAAGTAAGTGTAGTGAGTAATATATGTACTGTTTGGTACTACTTCTTGGTTTTATATTTTGTTTCTGTAATATATTTTTTTATCAAATGTATATTTATGTCGTGGCCATATCGTAGATTTGAACACATCGTGAAATGATCGATCATTTCATGAAATGGTCACATTTCATGATGTGGCCAACTTGATTTGACCAGATCATAAAATTGTCAGCGTTTCACGATTTTGTCATCCATGCTTGGCCAGATCGTAGAAATAGGGTAACCTGCGAAATGCGATCCAAACTGTACCGTTTTTAATATATTGCTCAGTTTTTTCGTAATTAGCAAAGTATTCGAGAACCTTTTCGAATTCGAACTCTTTTGTTATTACTTTCTTCCTTGCTTAATAACGAATTATTAACTTTTTTACTGCGAGAAATAACACTTTTGTCAACGGCCGCCATCTTCACTTATAAGCAAAGCGTTTTCAGCACCTCTACCGGTAATTAATGTAACTATTTTACGATATGACCAAATTATCTTAACCATTTCATGAAGAGGCCGCGCGTTTTTTTGGCCATATCGAGAAACGATATCTTATCATTGATCTGCCCAAACCACATCACGATGTGGCCAATAAACAGTTGAACATTTCATGAAATACGACCATTTCATGAAATGATCAATCATTTCATGATGTGTTCAAATTTACGATATGGCCACGACATTTATACTATCTGTTGAGAATTAATGTAAGGAGTAATTTTGCACTAATAATTTATTTATCATATTTTAAACGGAACTTGAATCAACATAAACCATAACTAAGTTCCTTCATATTTTTCTGATTTTTTTAATAATAGTTATTATTCTTTCTTATTACTACCTAGGTATAATTAGGCTTTGTGCGTGAAAAGCTCATGTGGGGATTATTACTAATCAATTCATCAAATACAAATTTTCGCGCGAGTGGTCACTTGATACCATAGCTCAGTTGGCAAAGCGACGTTGGCGTATACCCGGATGTCATGGGTTCGAGTCCCACTGGTGTCGAAATTTTTTATTTGCTTAATTGATTTAGGTATTTAGGTAGGTATTAGGTGATTACCTAGGTATAGGTGCCTGATTCATTCTCTGCCGGGCGCCGACCACTGCTTTAATTCTGTCTACGTTCACAGGTACACCCAATGCAGTCTGAAACAGGTAACTATTCATTTACACTCACTACTGATGTTTTTGTATTAAATATTATAACTAATTTTGTATAAATAATCATATATCATTTTATACATACTGATATTTAACGGAATCATGGGGCTGATCACAAATCATAAGCGACCGCGATTGTGTCGCAAGTTGCAATATTGTCGCTGTCAAGTGTCAAATTGAATACAAATTTATAATATTGACAGCGACAATCGTGCAACTTGCGACACAATCGTCAGTCGCTAAAGATACTTAATACGGAGGCTTATTAATATGATACAAAATAAAAAATAATTTTAACTCACTAATAACATTCTTATAATTAAAATACCTTAGTATTTTGTTACCCTACAGTGAAAAAAATACAACCTACTCATAGATTAGCGGACACAAATACTCATATAGTAGTAGTAGACAACAGCCGTGGCCGAGTGGATAGGTGACTAGCTTCTCGGTCCGGAGGGTGCAGGTTCGATCTCCGCTGAGAGCAACTATTATGTGATGAGCATAAATGATTGTTTCTTCGTCTTGGATGTTATTTATATGTGTATTATATAATATTAAATATATCGTTGAGTTAGTATCCCATAATACAAGTCTTACTTAGTTTGGGGCTAACTTGATCTGTGTATAATATGTCCGTATATATTAATTATGTACATGAACATGCGTTCATATGGGGCGGTATTAGAGAGTTTGATTTTCAAAGTAAGTAAACAATATAAAACACAGTGAGGTGAACTAACATATTTGCTATATTTACGTAATTAAACCTCTATCTCCAATACCTTTACGTGAACTATAGGATGACTTACAAAACTTACTTACATGACTTACTTGCATATATGGGAGCTTGTTATTGGCCTCTTTTTGACTTTGCTATAATCTCATATTGTAAATTTAGCTGTAAGCCTTACAAAGATTATAAAATAAAATATAACATTAACAACGGCCGTAGCTCCACAGGCCGAGGTGCCAATCTGAGTGACTTGTCTGTCACACGCCTCTCGTTCCGTCCACACCATACAGCGATATCTCTACCATGGTACACTAAATGTAATAGACTTACAAAAACATTAACAACGGCCGTAGCTCCACAGGCCGAGGTGCCAATCTGAGTGACTTGTCTGTCACACGCCTCTCGTTCCGTCCACACCATACAGCGATATCTCTACCATGGTACACTAAATGTAATAGACTTACAAAAACATTAACAACGGCCGTAGCTCCACAGGCCGAGGTGCCAATCTGAGTGACTTGTCTGTCACACGCCTCTCGTTCCGTCCACACCATACAGCGATATCTCTACCATGGTACACTAAATGTAATAGACTTACAAAAACATTAACAACGGCCGTAGCTCCACAGGCCGAGGTGCCAATCTGAGTGACTTGTCTGTCACACGCCTCTCGTTCCGTCCACACCATACAGCGATATCTCTACCATGGTACACTAAATGTAATAGACTTACAAAAACATTAACAACGGCCGTAGCTCCACAGGCCGAGGTGCCAATCTGAGTGACTTGTCTGTCACACGCCTCTCGTTCCGTCCACACCATACAGCGATATCTCTACCATGGTACACTAAATGTAATAGACTTACAAAAACATTAACAACGGCCGTAGCTCCACAGGCCGAGGTGCCAATCTGAGTGACTTGTCTGTCACACGCCTCTCGTTCCGTCCACACCATACAGCGGGGAACCTCTACCACTGAAGAGCTGCCGTCCATACAACTACAGCCTTCTCGACTCTGAATAAAAATGGTTGAATTGTTAGTTTCAGACATGACTTGATTCCATAAAATATAATTGCATGATATATTAGTATCAGTAATGATTTATGTATTTATAGATGTATGAAATGGTATGAAGTGAGAGAATAAAAGAGCATGTATGAAAAGAATAATGAATATTGTATTTTTTTCTTTTAATGATTTGATGGAAGGAATGTTTTGAAACTTGATTATGTTATTCTATTTTACTGTTGCTACTTAGTCTAAACTTTCATAAGCAGCTGACATTAAATAGTGTTAAAAATAATAAGGTTTTGATTTTGCAAAAGAGATATATCGAGGCAATGTGAATTAATGTCAGTTAAGGATGACCAATGAGGACACATTAAGATGTATGTGTGAATTTGCCTTTCAATGTAAATGATGCTTGAGAGCTTTGCAGGGATCTTACAAAGTGGCAATCAATAATCTCTGCCTACCCCAATAGGAACTTATAGCATGAGTATGAATATGAAAGGACAACTGCAAACTATATCATGATCCAAACATTTACTCACACAAGAGCCATCACGATTATCCCCGTCAGCTGAAGTTTGCTCACTCATTAGTTTTTTTGCCTTGTTCAAATGATACACATTTGATGATACATGTTGAGGGTCGAAAGTTGGCTGGTCTGGACTGGACTGGTGCATCGAATGTGATGAAGATGCATCATCTGTAATTATTAAGTAAAGGATCATTGTTATAATATTCTACTTTCAAGTAAATTTGATTTTTAAAATTATTCAAGTATTCATTCAAATTTAAATTGAATAAACTCTCAATTCAAAAATATTACTTTTATTTAATGCAAATAGGATCGTTCGACGATCGATCGTTTATTATTGGAGGTAGCAAGCAATTCTCAATATATACCTGTCTTTTGAAGCATTTTGTTCTTATTGAGGAAAGAGATATTATTAACAAAGAGTTATTATTATAAAACAAACAAATTATATTATTAACTTAAGAAATGCTCACATTGCTACTGTTATTGGCAGTGTGTAGTTCTATGATTATGCACTTACATATTATGCACCTAATATCTATATTATATGTGAAGCAAAACCTCTGGAATAATTTTAATGAAAATTGCGCAGACAGAGGATAACATAAACATAACATAACATAAACGTTCACGCCGTTTTATCCCCGAAGGGGTTGGCAGAGGTACCAATACTCCTGAACTCACATGGCAAGCGCCATCTTGTTTCCAGAGAAGGTACCCACGTTTTGCTTAGACAGTGTACTCACGTGATAGGGGGCAGGCCTATCGCCATTTTGAACGAATACACTGTCACATGACTAAGTACAACTCAGCCATGTGGGTTTCCTCACGATGTTTTTCCCTCACCGTTAGCAACCATGATAAATTAACCACACATATGACTTTAGAAAAGACAAATTGGTGTAGGCCCGTCCTAGGATTGGAACTCACGCCCTTCTGTTTTCGGGCGGGTGTTCTACCCACTGGACTATCATGTCGCTATATCGCAGACAGAGGATCAAACAATAAAAGTTAGTTTAACATTAGTAATGATACCTAAGCATATTCCAAAAGTGGATTAGTCATTTAAGCTCTGGATATTCCTTTTTTGGACTAATAGGTATTAGCATACCTACATAATGAGGGTACAGCTGTACCCTAGTTTAATTTTAATAAGCATAGTTATAGAGTTTGAAACAAAATATGTAAGTCCCTTTTTAAGACAGTGCAGGCCAAGTGGGGAAGTGAGTTAACTACTCCATCTAATCAGGTCAAATAAGCTTCCACATAGTGTGCCCACAATTTAGGCAATCAGATACTTTAAACTCATTTGAGGTAAAAGTCAATCTTTCAAAAACAGCATTCATATACTCACAGCTATCTGATTCCATAATTTAAGAATTTGAAATTCCTGTCACATTTAGAATTTGAATAGAGAAAAGAATGATTGGTGATGCATCTCTAACCCAGAAGCTCAACAATATTTTAATCCCAGTACTCTCTCTCAATAATACATATCAATGAATTAAGTATGATTAAAACTGACAAATATGAAGGTTCAAAAGCAATGTTTAAATATTGTAATCTTAGTAGAATCCTTTAAATCAACCTGAGTAAGAAAGGACTTAGATTGTACTGATACAATGGATATTTCTGATAACAAATTCTGAAAGCACACATCTTTTTATGATTTTACATAAGTTTAGATGTTTCCTGGTGCTGGATCCTAAACACTCACCTGGATGTACTTCATTAGGTGATATCAAGTTACCACTTGAATGGTGAACTCTTTCCATTATATGAGGTTTACAGTGACTCATTGTTCTTCTAACTAATATCTGCTCTCCTTGCATATTCTCATGTAATATGAAAGGGCCACATAATCTACTGCAAGTTTCTTTTTTCTCCTTCTTTTCTTTCTTTTCCTTCTTTTCACTCTTCACAATTGTTGGTCCACTGCTTGTAGATGGCATATCTAATATCAAGTACTCACCATCAGGAAGCACTATATAATTTAATGGTATGTCATCGCAGGAAAAAGATTTGTGTTTTGAAGCTGCCAATGAGAACAGCTCTGGAGACAGTTCTCGTGGTAATACAGCTTCATTTTCTTCTGGAATAATGTTGTTTACTTCAAATTCCTCATCATGGTTTGATGTGTTATCATCAGCTTCATTTGATGGTCCAGGATCAAAGTCCATCTCTAAGAAATCCATATCAGGGCTGGAGGCACGGGACCTGCCATCTCTATTTTGAGCATTCCCTTGAACAAAATTTGGAGGAACAGGAGGATGCTCCAGTGGCAAACCCATGTCTAAACTAAAAAATGAGCTTGGCAAATCTGCCAAATGCTCTCCTCCTCTGTATGTGTATATACAGCCATCCTCTGACCCTAAGGAATAGTCATCATTACCAGTGTCACTAGAGCTATCTTCATCATCAATGCTGGGCCTGTTGAGCTTTAATGTAGATGGTCTTTTCCTGCTTTCCTTCACCACAGAGTCAGGATTATTATTATCTCTATTGAATCCACTAATAGAGGGATAACATTGGCCAGTTTTATCTATACAATTCATATGTCGCAAGCAAGATGGTATCTCACTAGGTCTTATAGTGAAAGACGCTGAATTACTACTTGTAGATTGTAATTGCTGAAAGGGACTATTAACTACAATAGTTCTTCGAGTGTTACCACTTCCACTTGAGCTCGCAATAATATCAGCGAGTGTCTCCCGGCTCTCTGGCGCATTGGAAAATCTTTTCGAAGGGCCATTTACGTTGTAATCCGATTGACTCGTTGAGCTACATTGCTCCTTTTCATTATTTGTTCGTTTCGGAGCATGTTTCCGGTTTTCATTAAGGTTTTTGTCTTGATTTATATCAACGTTTTCTTTGGAATCACCGTCGTTACCAGGCGGATCCATGGTCAGATATGAGTGATAATCAACAGCATTGTAAACAAAAGGTTAACTTTGATTGGTTATTGCTTTTCGATTTCACAACCTTAACAATTCACGCTTAAATAGTAAATCACAACTATAGATTACATTATTATGGAAAGACAAACACACATTTAATTAATATTTGCGAACATATACCGAAAATAATAACAAAATAGAGTGGAATAGAGTAGGTAGATTTTAATTTTTTTCATTATTAGTTCTATTGCTTATTTTAACGGCTCTGGACGCAAATCCAATAAGCTGGATTCCATAGACAAATTAAATGCTAGTGGACCCGCTCGAAACATGAAGCGTTAAATTAAGACCTATGTGTGTTATTATTACCATAATTATAGTTTTTCTCTACGAACCCTTTATCGACGAGTAAAACTTTGTTGACACAACTTTAAATTAAATAAAAGATTCCATATAGGTTTGCATTTGTTTCTTACGCAAATGTATGGTAGTGACTGTTGGGCATGACAAAAGTAGCATGAAAGTAGAGTGAATTTAGTGGAAATAAGATCCTTCAGAAGTATATTTAAAAGTTGTACGACGGGGTGAGAAATAATGTGATTGGGTAGTTAGGTAGGTGTGAAAGTTGTGCTAGTAAGCAAGATAAAAAAAGGAATGTTAAGGTGGTTTAGGCACATGTAGATGTACAGGCACATGGATAAAAGTAAAGTGGTGAAAGAGCTAATTTGAATGGTGTTGTTAGTAGTGTGATAAAAACGTTCTTACAAAGGCGAAGAAGGTACGAAGTGAAAAGAACAAAATAGCATGTATAAGAAGAAGAATAAATGTGAGAGAAGCAAGAGAAATTTGTCAAGATCTTGCAAAGGTACGATCAATAGTCTCTGGCTACTCCAATGGGAACAATGGGCGTGTGAGAGTAGAAGTTGTTGTATGGCTCAAAAAGTCTCGAAACCTGAGCAATATGGAAAATATTTATAATGAAATAGTTAAGTTTGACTTGTCAAAATTTTACAATGACAATTTGATTTTACAGCTGTGAATGTGAATTAATAAAATTGCGTCTAATTCCTTAAAACAGAAGACTTGAATATCTCGACCATTTAATTCATTTATTTGTGAAAATTGTTAATAACAAAAAAGTGCATTAAAAATGGCTTACGCCTACTTGTTCAAATATATCATCATTGGTGACACAGGTATTGATTTTATTTCCGTGTTGTTCTGAGTTCATAATTTTTGCTCTTCATATTTGTATTCCTTTTAAATGCGTATTACTGATACGACATGATATGATGTGTGTTGTTAATTCATTAATCTCTATAGTATTTGAACAATTTTAAATTGAGATTAGTTTCTATTACGTGTTTCTTATGTTTCTTCATGTTTATCACCCTTCCGCCTACGCCTCCAAATCGTTCAATATTCCTTGGTCAGGTGGCAAAAACCCCGTATTGATTATCATGCTATCTGTATTGACAACATATTCAATCTTCACTATACTACACTTGGTCCAAGGATTTCTTTGTTTGGCTATATTCCTTTGTGTTTTGGTTGCATTAGTTTGATTGAAATGTGAAATATATGAAAATGCTAATTTAGTATAATCTGTACTGAGATGTACACTTTATTGTTTTTATTTTTATTGAATTGATGAGCATTTTCTTTAGCAATCATTTAACTTATATTTGTTTATTGTCAACCAATATAATAAGTGCATGTAGGTATACTCTCTTCCAAGAAAACATTCCAACTATCTTAATTTATTAACACCTCATAGTGTCTTCTTATGTTGTAATACTCCCCTTATTTATATCCCATTGACTCATTGTTAAATATACTGATAAGTTATCAGCTTAATAAAATTATTTGTGTGATACTAATAAAATAAAAAGAGCTTAAACATGTAAATTGTATAAATATAACTTGCATGAATTTTGTTATATTGTATGAAAGGATAAAGCATATATAACCTTTTGCCATTAAATCAGGATTCATTATAAAAGTGTTAAGGGCATCTGAGTATTTAAAAATTATGGCCACTTTATTTCTGCCCACACATTTAACACCATCTGATTAGGGTCAGATTCAACTATTGAAACATAAACTAAAAATGGTGTATGGTCCCTTGTTGAATATTTAATTTAACCTATGGATGATCTAGGAGTCTAAGTAAGTCAGAAACAGATTTTTCTAAATAGTCTCTTGAGCTTTTGCATCCTGTTAAGGCTTTGGGACTTGATAATGAAACAGATGAAAATGAAGGAGAGGAGGAGTAGGGACATAAGAAATTGTGAGAAGATATATCTGGAGGCACAGAAGGATGCAGAGGTTCATCCTTATCCCAACATTGTGAATAATTTGGTTAGGTTACTACTCAAATTTAAAAAATAATAATACATTTCATATATAAAAAACCAAAGAATAGTTTTATTTGGTGCATAAGATTATTACATAAATATGTACAATGTGTAAAACAAAGATAAACACAATACATAAATAAAATAAAAGAGAAAAGTATTAACAACAGATCAGAAACCCTATGCATCAAAATAGTCATTGGCTCAGCAAGATGTCACAGATTTTATATGACATATCATATCATATTTTATTATCCAGGTGTTGGCAAGTCGTGTCTGCTGCTGCAGTTCACGGACAAGCGTTTCCAGCCAGTGCATGACCTCACCATCGGAGTGGAGTTTGGTGCGCGGATGATCACAATAGATGGCAAGCAAATCAAGCTGCAAATTTGGGATACTGCTGGTCAGGAGGCTTTCAGGTATAGCTAGTTGATTATATGTTTTACCCAATTATTGTTTGACTAGGATCAATGTTTTGAATGCAAAGATAGGAATTGATAACATTTTCATTTTTATAATCCTTATTGACCAATTGGTGTAAGTGGGTGTAGTATAGATAAGTAGAAAGATTTGCTATAGTGTTTTTTTAGGAATAGTCCAAGGGTATACAGTTTTTTATGATTTCTCACTGGCAATCCTTTACTGATTATGATTTATTTTGTTTTCTATTCCCCAATTAACTCCCACAAGTAGAAAAGGTATTTGAAATGACAAAGCCGCTGTTTGTTGTTGAAAAAGGTTTTTGTGCTTTATATTAAGTACTTATGTACATCAATCGGAAAACTAGCGGGCAAGTAGTTCTTATTTTAAATTCAGATTTTTCTCGTTGGCCCAGAGTGTTATAGAATGTAAATAATCTAGAAACTTTTATCTTAAAACTACTTGCTTTCAATGTTTAGCCCTCCATCAACAGTAAAGTAATATGAGAAGGTTTTGTAACACTATAGTTATGATTTTCTTAAACAAGCACCAAGTTAAAAATTTCATGAAAGTCTTAAGTTGAGCATACCTGGGACCTAAGACATTATTTTCTGGGACTTAGGGCATAAAAAATTATAGTGTATTAGCTGGCCAATAATCTATATTGCCATATACATAAAACCCCTTGGGAGTACTCTTACCATTAAAGAAAAATGAAAAAGAAAAACCTATTTTCAGGTTTTCACATATTAAATTAATAAAACAACAATTTCAGACTCAGTTCATACTTAATAAAAGCAAATTTGTGTATTTTATAAGAATATGTCAAGCCATTCAGAAGAGTATTCACAAAAACACTGTGACATAGAAATGTACAATATTGAAAAGAACTGCAAATGCAAAGAACCTATCGCACTCTCAGAACGAAAGAGGCTCAACTCAAAAATAGTGATATTGAGTTACAATCCTAGAGCGACATAAAAAAGTATGCTCAATCCGATTAATAGTAAAACAAAGGCACTAATTGTTAAAAAAACAGCATAGCGAATTTTCCGACCCTATAACAATAAGTGCCGTTGTTTTAGAACATACTTTTTTTGCCTCTCTATGTATGTTACTAAATATCACTATTTTTGAGTTGAGCCTCTTTCGTTCTGAGAGTGCGCTATGAAAAATGTATTCTACTTTAATCACCCAGATCCATCACCCGGTCATACTACAGAGGCGCGGCCGGTGCTCTGCTGGTTTATGACATCACCCGACGAGACACATTCAACCACCTCACCACTTGGCTGGAAGATGCTCGCCAACACTCTAACTCCAACATGGTTATCATGCTTATTGGTAACAAGAGGTAATAACATATAAAGAATAAATAAAGGAAAGAAAAATTTCGACACAGGCGGGAATCGAACCCGCGACCTCGGGTACACGCCCCCGTCGCTCTGCCATTGAATGCTCTGTCAATGTCAATGGCTGCCAGTGCAAAATTCTTTTATCTTTTGTTTCTTTTTTACACTTTTAAGTAGTGTTTGCGTTCCCTACCTCCGAATTTTTTACAAATTTATTTTATAAGAGGTAATGTTACTGACTATCCAGCAATTTTTATTGGAACCTTTTCATTATTATTTTAAGCGCTACTTTAAAATAATATCTTATTGTGTAATGTCATGGTATGACATTTTTTTTATTTATTTATTTAATTTATTTATTTATTTAAAGCCAACCAACAGTTCAAGAACAGAAATAGCACATAAATAAGAACAGGTATATACAGCTGGTCCTTAAACCAATTACAGGTCAGCATATGAAAATACAATTTTGATAATTACACACATAAAATTTTAGTGAATTCTAATAAAAATAGAATTTACAAAGTAAGTTAAAAATAGCAATAGTTATAACATTAATTTTAAATTGACATTAAAGGATATTATTCTGTGAAATCAAAATTTAAATTAAATTATTAGGCATGACAATTGAAACTTAAATAAAATAATAACTAACAAAAACGATAATAATTAAAAATATTAATAAAATAAATTAAGTTTAGGAATTCTGATTAAATTTAATGTCAGATTGGGTAAGCAGAGTAACCTACAATAAAATAAAATTATATATATTAAAATACTAAAGCTAAAGAACTAATTGTTTATACATTGATAATAATGTGAAATGAAGTTAAAATATAATTTAAAATACAATAAAATATGTCGGAACAATAATTGTGTGAGTATTATTTAACAAAGTAATTACAACATAAAACAAATTAAAAAATTAAAGTTACGACCTATGTCAAATATTGGTATTTAAGTTGTTTTGTAAAATACACTTTAGAGTAAATGATGGTATTATTTACTTACGTAAATATTCATATGACCTTGGAAGCAAAATCATTACTCATTTACATGAGTTATCCGAAGAACCTTACGATGACGTATAATAGCAATTTTTCTATTGATACATTGAACGGAAAATAAGTAAATAAGCATTTTCAACACAACTGCTTTTAAAGGGACATTTATTGTACTAAATGTAGGCACGTAAAACCTCTTATTACCAAAATTATGACTGCGATAATTGTATTATTTATTACTTCATTAAAAAAGAGTCTTTGCTATCAAAAATGAGGTTTTATACAATAAAAACAAAGAGCTATTTCTTCAATATATAATATACAATATTACATTGAGTGCAAAGATTTGGTAAGCTAATTGATCAAAATTAATTAATACATTTGTTTTCTCTTTTGGATTTTGTTTTGTATATTTTTTTACTTTAATTATCGTGTTTTAGCTGGCCACATTAGCCATTACGTTACGTATTCCATTTTCTTAAATCATTCTTTAAAAAAATGTAGGAATACAAGATTATTAAAAATAATTGGTAATGTATTAATATATCATAATTAATATGTTTATTTAGCAACCAAGGGTTACAAAAGTATAAGTATAAAGCTGAGAGCATAGTTATCTTATAGTATATTCATGGGGTGTATAGAGAACAACAATGTTCTAGATAAGGGCAATCTAATCTAACCTCTCCCCTATTCTTTGTTTAGGTACAGATTGTTGCATTTTCTGGTTTTCTTAAGTGTTTACTTATTATTCAAATTCATATATGGTAGTCAATAATCACCTGGGTAGTACAGTGGATACAATATCTCTGATACCGATAGTTCAAATCTTGACTCGTGCCCGGGCCCGCACCAGTATATTCGTACAAAACGGCGAGGGGCCTGCTAACTATTACGTGCACGCAAGCAAAAAGTGGGGACTCTGAACAACATGTGACAAAAACTTCACATGAACTCCAGACTTTGATGGTGGAAAGCATAAACTATGAGAACGAGTAGTTAATTGATAAATTAAAGAAAACTTCCTGGTCTAGAAAACGGTTTACTTGGAATAAGGAGGAAATCCGATCGCTAATTATTAATCATTGAAGGACTCTATGAGTCATACAACACACATTGTGACTACAAAGAATTGAGTTCATTGAATTATGATTGATGATTACACCAATATTTCAATTATTCTACAAATATTATTCGACATACTGACCTATTTATAAAAAGAAATTGCATAAGGGAGCCTTATTTTGTCGACTAGAAATAACATATCCTCCCTCGCTAAATATGGTTTTGGGAGGGAATATTTCCACTCGACTAAAACATTCCAAAATAGAAATATTTTGTTCTTATTCGATTCAGTACATTAATATCCATGGTTAACTGGTTTTTATTTGGATGTTAAAGATAAAAACAGTCAAAGAATAAAAAAAAACAAAAATATAAAAAGTAATACCGTATCCAACAGCGCCCGAATATGAACGAAATCAAGACGATAACTAGTTTGGATATAAATTAATGTTATTATCCATTTGGTATCGTGGTGCGTAAGAAGCGACAAAAGTATGTTTTTCATTTGCACAGTATTGGTCGCTGATCGATAACAACTTCCACGTGCCAATAAGCAACCGTTTAGTTTGGGCCTCGTGCTAACTATTGACGATAGGATATCCAACTGCCTCCGATACCGTGTTTAGACTCATGATAGGGAAGCACTACGAAATTCATGCCAATCGGGCTATGTTTGCTGGTGATAAAATATAACTCCTCTTTGTATGAAGAATTATAGCAATAGGACTAAAACACCATCATCTTCACCTAATTTAAATATGTCCTCTGACCTGACTCTAAACACGGCTCGAGTTAGTGTGGGTGGTTAGCCATTATAGACTACTACCATTTATCGTAGCCGGGTCCGTCGAGGAACGGCTGAACTAACCCGCTAAATACATTAGTTGTCGAATCGTTTTATTTTTTTATTCAGTTGGCTGATTTAACTAGCAGTTTTCTAACCAATCTATGTTGGTAATATTAGCCCCGCAATCTGAACCTACCAGCTGTTAGGTTAAGCAAACGGTTTGCATAATTCTTCATAACTTAAATATGTCCCTATTTTTTTACATATACTCATACATATACTCACGGCTATAAATCCATAAAAGGGGTAGCTAGAACTAAGGAATTATAAATTCCTCAGCCACTTTTGGAAAGTTGAGTGGGGAAATGATGGTAAAGTAAAGGTTGTTGGTGATGGGTCTCCAACCGCATCGCCCAAATCGCCCAAAAATCCCTTAAAAGCCCCAATACCGTTAGTCGCCTCTTACGTACACCCACCGGAAAAAATGGGTAAGCGCTATTCTAAGCCGACACTACACAGCAAATTTTTTTTTAATAATGCTTTTTAGTTGTGAAATCCAGTCCAAAACCTTGAATGAAATAAACGAGTATGTTTGACAAAAAATCGTGAACAATTGATTTTTGAGCGATGCGGTTGGAGACCCATCAACAAAGATACTTTATTTCTACCATCTTCTCCCCTATCAACTTACTAATGTGGCTGAATAGTTGTTAGCTCTAAAGCTCTGGCTTCCCCTTTTTTGGCCGTGAGTATATGTATGTAATATACAACCATATAAATTTTACACCGGGTCTGGTAATCCAAACTAAAACTCCTAAATAAAAAAAATATCTTTTCTAACTCTCCAGTGATTTGGAATCCCGTCGCGAGGTAAAGAAAGAGGAAGGCGAGGCGTTCGCTCGGGAACACGGCCTGGTGTTCATGGAGACCTCGGCCAAGACCGCCGCCAACGTCGAGGAGGCTTTCATCAACACCGCCAAGGAGATCTATGAGAAAATACAGGAGGGAGTCTTTGATATCAACAATGAGGTCAGTTTGGGATACTTTTTTCTTAAATTGTGCATTGTAATTACATACATATGTCGCCGGAAAATCGAGAAATTCGTTAACTTATAAGTATCCTAGGAAACTTGTAAATTGACAGAAATTCATCAAACAACACGTGAATTTACATCTTACATGGTAGATTTTAGGAAACTTGTAATATAACGGACTACCTTAGGAAACTTCAAAAAATCATCCGCGCGTATAAGTTCCCACAGGGAAGTTACATTTTACTAGCTACTGAAAAAGTTAACACAACACATACACACATAGTTACACGTATGACAATATCATTACTGTGTCGGCGGACGGCATCAAGATCGTAGAATCGGCGGATTTTTAGGGACTATGACTGTATACTAACAATCCGAAACTACAATACACACGAGTTTAATTGCTACACATAAAAAGTTATAATAACATTACTATACATGCGAACGTCATCATCGAGATAGTAGACATCATAAAATTCCATACACAGGCGAACGGCGGCATTAAGATCGGTCCGCAGCAAGGCGTAAGCGACGGCGCGGCGTTAACATAACAAATACACAGATAATAAATACACAGATCATACCATCACTGTGCAGTCAGATGGCATCAAGATTGTAGGCACAATATCATTTCGATATTACTCATAAGACATATGACAATTTAGGCGAACGGCATCAAGATCGGTCCGCAGCAGGGCAGTGGCAGCGGCGCGGCGGCGAGGCGGGCGGTGCGTCCTGCTGTTGTTAGTTTAACACGACACGCTTATACATCATACCATAACTGTGCAGACTAACGTCATCAAAATCCTTAACACCATACAATTTAGTCATTACAAATGAACATATTTGTACATAGGCGAACGCCATCAAGATCGGTCCGCAGCAAGGCAGCGGCGGGGGGCAGCGCGCTGGTTGCTGTTAGGCTAACACAACACACAGTTACACCATACTATAGTACTATGCACGCAAACGACAATAGCCTACACAAACACATTTTGATACTACACATAATACATCACACCATATTTGTACACAGGCGAACGGCATCAAGATCGGTCCGCAGCAAGGAGGTGGCAGCGGCGCGGCGGCGGCGGGCGGCGCGGCGGGGGGCGGCTCGCCCGGCTGCTGTTAGGTGCCGTCCTGCACACGCTGAGATGGACATGGTAGGTGTGAGCGAGATGGCGCGAAATTATGTTTTAGGGACTGTGTTGTGATAAGAAAACTTCAATTCATGTTATATGTTCTTTTTAATATTCAGAATTGATTGTTGTATGTTTCGGTTTAGAATAGGAACAACCCATTTCTTCCCGCGGTTTTCGTATGAGGCAGTTTAAGCTTTTAATGAGTGTTATGTAACTTAGCTGAAATGGAAAGATATTCGTTATTCTATCGAGTTCTCCCTTCTCAGCCTCTAAAATAGGTGATTTTTTCCATAGTCAAAGTTTAGGCTACAACTTTTGGCATAAATAGCCAGGTGAGTAAATAAATAAAAAGGTTTAAATATTTTCTATCTTACATTTTATTTCATCACTGAGTCGTTCTGCAAAATCATTTCCGTCCATCTTTAAACGGTTCGAACGCTCTGCACTAATTTACGCTATCGTGTTCTATCTCTCTCTCACAACAGTCAGAGGGCCTACTTACTTAGTTTGACAATAATAATAAAGATATACAGACAAAATTATCGTGGTCGAACTAAGCGAATCTACCCCCAGAATAGAAAAGTGAAGAGATAGTGACGCTTAGAGCTTTCATTGATTTCAATAGTTTGTGTTTAATTTTTTCAGAGGATAGAACAGCTGTGTGCAACGAAGTAAAAGCAAAATGGACTTAATGCATGCCGGATACCTAGATTAATTTTATATGTCGCGATATAGCTTGTAATTATAGCGTCAGTTATTCTGAACAATCAATGTCTTACCGAGAAAAGTATAAATAAGGGTTGCCATCAAAATCACAAACCATATACTCCGAATTTTGAAAGATTATTGTAGAAACTCAAATATCTCCTGAAACTCATCTTGTATATGGATCAAATACGGTTGCAAGAAATTGAATGATTTAATACTTACTACATTCGAATTTTTGTTTTGTTCAACATTTACCAAAAAGCTGGTATTTTGGTATATGGATAGATGTTCTATGAAAAAACTTGATTTGTTTAATTTCAAAAAGTATAAGCTTAAATACAATCTTAAAAACTCACTCAGTTTTCTTAAAAAAATTACCATGACGAAATTTGGCTATTAGTAAAACTGCGTATTGATGGGCGATGGTGCTAGGCAAAGCGAGCTGGTAAATTCTACGAACATTTAATAGCTTAATCAACTGTAGATTGTTCTAATACAACTTTTCTAAAATTAGCTTCCAAAAAACTTTTGAACATTTAAAAGAACTGAAACAAAATTTACAGTGTAAATAATGTAGCTTTTACCTATTCACTTAAATAGTGTTTTTATTTTATATAAAATATTATTATAAACTGAAAACGCGGAACATGATGGTACAGCTGGCAACATTCATGTGTGTATAGAATCAGATTTGCTCTGAAGCTCTGAGCAAGTACATTACATTATTTTATTTTCTTAATCCCACGTCATATAAGGTGGAATCTAAGTTAATCTTAAAATGGTTAATAAAATCCAAGTAGCTCCCAAAGAAAATGTATATTTTGCTTGGTATTACACTCTTGGATCGTATAAACTCAACTTAACTTTAATGGAAAAACCGTTTAAGCCTGTTACAGAATTGTTGTATTAGTGAAAGCGTACTTTCTTCCTGCTACTGTTGAGTGTTCCGAGTTTTCATTATATAATTTCTTAGGTGTTCGGATTAGATTACAGTAGTCGTTTCGCTCATTCATTCATATGTCTAGGTCAGAATGACAAAATAATTAAAGTGCAAGTAAATGTGTTTTCACACCATTGTCGACCCAACTGCATCGGAATAATATCATAAATATGGTAGTAGAAGAGGTGTTACAGGTAAAATACGAAGAGACGAAAAAACTTTTCAATTCTTAAAATATTTTCTGTAAGAACTGTAAGCTAAAAGGCAAATTATATCTATTCTATCTAACTAGTATGGATGACAAACGTTAGACATGCTAAAATTATTTTTTTTCTATTCATTTAAGTATCAAAATAATATTCTCGGTTGGCAATTAACCATTTTAAAACAATTTCTCGTCTAAAGGCATGTATTCATTCTAAATCATGTTTGGTTAGCCTAAAAGACGCCATATAATAAAAGTACATGAAAAGGGTCGTGCTTTTGACATATATAATTGGAAAATATTGTAGTCAATATACTTGTTTGTATGTAGGCCTACCAAGCATATCTTGAGGGTTAACAGGCTCATATTAATCCATTTTATGCCCATGTATGTGTATAATATTAATTTACAAATGTGATCGTTTTGTGTTGTGTGATGTTATATACTGTAATCTATATTGTTACACTTGTGTTGTATCGCATTTAAACGGAATTATCACAAATCACTATTTCTATCCGGATAGTTTATTATGTTAATTTTATATTAGTTTTTAGTTTACTTCATATGTGATATCAGTCTAAGTTAACAATAGCAACTGGTCGGTAAATGGAATCGAATTAGAGAATTTAAATGGAAATGTACATGAGACATAAGTACATAAAAATAGGCAAAGACAAAAAAAAATATGATTTGTTTCAATTGTATACTTAGACTGTGGTAAGATACTGTCACTTGTTATTTACCTCATTCCTCATGAGTGAATTAAAGAAAACGTACCTATGTGATACATTTGTATATGTATTTCTAATTAGTGCATTCGTGCTCAATAGCAAATTCATTTTAATATTACGTTGTTTTTTTCTATAAAGATCTCTGTTTTAATATAAATTTTGGTATGTGTTGACACATTTTATATTTTATTTTTTTCAATATTTATTTTAAATTTTGACCTGTATAGAACTATATCAATAATACTTAGGCCAAAAGTCTTAGTACATGAATCTGAAATAAGTAAGAAAAATAACATAGGGGTTATTTGAATATTGGCCTATAGAACCGTAAGCATACTGCAGAAATCAATTGGTAACTGGTAAATGTATACTTTATAATGCGCGAAAAGAGGCCAAGTTTTTAGAATACAATTAATGTAGAAGCGTTCTTTGAAATCTACCAAATTATAAGTAAATTGAATGGACTGCTTGCAAAATAAAGGGATATGAGGTCATGAGACATAGTTATCGTTTAAGTTTAGCACATTAAAATGTATATTTTGTAAGATTACAATATGCAAACACATTTGTAAGATGTAATTCATGAAGTAAATGTTGAAAAAGAAAAATTGTCTTTAATTGCAAACATACTGCAATACAGTCAACAAGTCTGAGTTTTGTTTCATTCCCATCTGCCCCCATCAGCCTACCTTCATGTGGAGGCAGATTGGACAGACCCAAGATGTCACACTAGATGTGCGACCTTTGGACATTTGGACGGCAAGTGTCGTTAATAAGTAGCCGGGTACTCTTTCTGAAACCCGCTATCAACGCGAATCTTTGTCGAATCGAATGTTTTTAGTGTGTATCTGTGACAAGTAAGACAATGCATAGATTTTGGCGCTATTGACCTAGGCTACTCCTGGCCCTACTCCTACCCCCACCTTCGGTCCTAAATGCTACCTCCGTTAGTGCTGGAACTCCGCAAGAAAATACAATTTTAATGGTACGAACTGAAAGGAGATATAGGGGTTGATGTGATTTGATGATGAGATGTTGGTCCTTATGAAAATCATTAAGAGGTATAAAAAATTCAAGGACTTGTCGTTTTTTTGACAAAATCAGGCATCAGAAATTCTACTAACTTCATCCCACAACGTCCTTCAAGCGTTACATTGCGCAGATGGAATATGAGAAAAAAGAGCACGATATGACTGTCTGTTTGGTGTACAACTTTTGCAGCTACTTGCGATCTATGGAGACTAATACTTACTGGGTTACTATGTATTTGCGCATACTACTTGTAATTATACTTGGAAATTGTTCTAGATTGACTAACAGGATGCAGTGTCCTATGTTCAAAACATCTCCGAAGGCTACATGCCAATGGTGATGGTACTTTATTTGGTATTAGACTATCTGCTGGAGTATTCGGGTCACAGGCTGGAGGTCTCGATTCACTTCCCGGATGGTAAACTAAGTCAGGCCGCAAACCAGGCATACACTTGTACCTATCTCGATAATTGTTTTACCGCGCCACACTTGAAACGCGCAATATTTAACGCCTTCGTATATTTGTACGTGAGCACGCACATTGAGGAAACATTTGTATTGTAGCCGTGTAGCAGACGCAATTTGTGGCGAGACGTTGTCCGCGCTACACGAATTCAAGATCGAACACGTTCGTTTTTTGTGTCGCCACATCAAGAAATCGTTGTCGTCAGACGATGAGCACGATAGACGAATAGCACTACCCCATTTCCTCCCGTGGGTGTTTGTAAGAGGCGGCTAGGGGTATTACGACTTTTTAAGTGGTTTTCGGGCGAAGTTGTTGGAGACCCATCACAAACTTTATTTTCACAATCGTTTCTCCACTTAATTTTCAAAAGTGGCTGAAGAATTTCTTATTCTGAAGCTCTAGCTACCCCTTTTTGTGATTTATGGCCGTGAGTATATATGTAAAAAATAAGCACTTTTGTTTTCCCCCAAGGGCCTGTGTGGGTGGTCCCTCTACTTCGTAGCTGGCATAACTTACCACTCTAAGGCATTGGAGAGCCATTTAGTCATTCTTTCGTTAAAATATAAACAAAACATGCCAAAAGGCCAAAAGGAAACTTTCGCACGTCATAGACTAAAGTCTTGTAGATAGCTAGAGCAGTGATTAGTATGATTACGTCTTGATTACGTAGTAATCTCTATATAGTTTGTGATGAGGCCAACATTCTCAAAGCGATGCCCGCTACAACTGTGCTTCCGATGTGCATTTGTAGCAATCTGAATTGTAGCGCAATGTTTGTGGAGTCATAAATGTTCGATGCGTGTAGCATGTAGCACTGGTGTGCTGCCTAACTTACAAGTTAAAATTTAGCTT
Source organism: Bedellia somnulentella (assembly GCA_963576735.1). Lineage (NCBI taxonomy): Eukaryota > Metazoa > Arthropoda > Insecta > Lepidoptera > Bedelliidae > Bedellia > Bedellia somnulentella. The sequence continues at coordinate 6,994,626 of OY755189.1, read as the reverse complement.
TGTCGGAGCTTTGCAGGCTGTATCAACTGATTAATGACAAAGTAACATGAATCGTAGCTTTGAAAGGCAGCCTTTAGTAGCTACAATCGTGATAACAGTTTTTAGGAGGACCTAATCTAGAACATCGATGGCCTATGCCTATGGTCAAATTACCATATGGCTCGGGGTAACATTCATTTGAATATGTAGGCGGCCACAAGACTGTCAGTCGTTATCGTTCTTAATAAACGTAAAGCACTGCCATTAACTTTTTTTAATAATTATGTCTCTGTTTGAACCATCTCCTACTGTTCCTTAACCATTTGTGCAAAATTAACTAAGATCAGTCAATCGCTCTAGAATGAGTTGAATGACAAACGATATGCAAAGTGGGGGGTAAATGGAACTTCGCTTCAATAAGAAAAGTGTTTCACACTTTTTAAACAAACAGGTTCAAATAAAGCCAGTATCTATTAAAATGTTGCACTGTTCAAGTCAGGTGGTCCAGCTAATTAAAATAGGCATAAATATTTAATCTAAGACTTTCGATAATATATATACTCAGTCATGCTATTGTTCCCATTGAGGTAGGTAGAAATTATAGTTCGTCTCCAGTTATAGTTGACTTCAATTACGTTCATAAATCTTCAAATATGCTCTTTGGTTCTTCTTACTTCGGTCGCCTCCTTTTTTTACAATATTCTCTATTTAATATTAATGCGTCCGATGTGGCTTTACCATAAGCATTGATGTTTCTAATCTTGTACCTCTTTAACTGTCCATCGATCGTCTCAATGAGCGCAAACTTATTTTTGTATGAAAATAACTATACTCTCACATTGTATTGATGACTTTGTTGGTGATGAGTTTCCAGCCCCATCGTTCATCACTGAAATCGCTCTGAAATCCTTAGTCGCCTTGTACGTCATGCAAACGGAAAAAAGGGATTGCGCTATTCTAAAGCTTTATAGGTCTAACGCTAACGGTAACCTAACATCAATCGAAACACTCACACGCTGGCATTCATCAGTAAATGACTAACATTAAACTCGTATTAAATCCAACAATTATTATTATTTAAGATTACTTAAATATGGAAAAAAGTGTCTTGTAATGATGGGATTAGCCATCAGTATATTTGTATTCTGATAGTTTTTTTTAATTTTCAATTTTATCTAATCAACAGTTTTAGAGAGTGAAATAAATAAATCACTTTCTTTGCAGTCTCCTGTCAAAATTTCGATGTAGTTATCAATGAAATATCTGAACTCAGAGTAATTGCTAGTCTTTTGTAACTTTCCTTGTTTATAATAGCTCCAACTAGCGAACCAGTAATTAAAATGTTTTAGTTCATGAAAACCTCATGTGGGGATTATTTCTAATCAATAAAGGATATATAAAGGAAACAAACAAATTAAACACTACTTAAAAGGTGTAAAAGAAAGATCAATTTCGCACGAGAAGCTACTTGACACTATAGCTCAATTGGCAGAGCGACGAAGGCGTATACCCGGAGGTCGTTGGTTCATTCCCCGCTGTGTCGAAATTTTTCTTTCCTTTATTTATTAGTATCGAACCAGTAGTTTGAAATGGTCGGACTATTTGGATAAAAAATTTGGAATTTCATTTCCTGCAGATTTATTGTACTTAATGGATATTGGGAGGATCGTAATTGATTACCTTTTTATTTTATAGTTACTAGACGCAGGTCAGCAACTAAGTAAAAAACTGATAAGTACTTAAATCTTCCAAAAACTGGCAACTAAAAGTTGCCGAACAAGTTTTTTTTTATCTCATAAATAACGTATCTGCTGATAGGATTCCTTAGACAAAATAATACATTTCATAATTCACCAAAGCTCCAGTATTCCAAAGTTCACTCCATATAATTGGTAAAAAAAATACTTCACGTCCAAGATTAACCTTAAGTCAACACAAATAATATTAAAATCCCACTTAATTACATATTTTACATCTATTCCTTCAAACCTTCTAAAGATATACTATTTAACACTTCGAAACAACAGTTGACCATCTCCGGTGTTTTCAGTTTGACAGTTCCATTGGTTTTCATGGAGCAATTAGGCATGGAGATCTCTAGTAAATCTAATACTGTAATGTCCAGCTCAAACATGTAGAACAGTTGGTTCTGCAACGTTTGGTATGTCAGTGTTACTAACTCTGACTGCTTGGCTGTTTCCTCTTTACTCCTGTAAAATAAAAGAAAAAAATAATTAAGATGATTACTAAAATGAAAACAATGTTTTGCCCACTCAACTTCTAAAAGTGGGTGAGGTAATATGGCTACTTCTTTTAGGCATTTAAAGTAGTGAGCATATGTATGTAATAATTACGAGTCATGTCATGAGTAAAAGATGTGCAATTTTAGCTAAAGGTTACACAATGTTTCTGCCCATTGGAACATGGCATAAAACTGGATTATATTTAACGAATGCTATCCCCGTAGCATAGGCCTATGAAGGCCCATATGTCATGTTATTTATAACAAACTGAAAGATTTTCTATAAATAAGCCACATTCATACAAAATGTATGAATCTCACGAAAATTGTGGCAAAGCTGCTCACGCCTTATGCTACTAAGGCTAGATACTGTCATAGCACGCAACAAAATAAAATGAACTTTTGTGCTACTGCGGGTCATTCATATTTCAATATAATAACACTCAAGAACAAACTAGACGTGTATTACTCTTTATGTATTTTAATACCCTTCATCAAGTGTGGATCCGTTATTTGTTTCTGTGCTCAAAGGGCGAATACTATTTTAAGGGGTCCGGTTCGACTTGTCCATGGCAAGTTCATTCACTATGACGCGTGAATGTCATAATGATTATGGTAGAGAACTTCGATCATATATACCAAAGATATACCAACAAAGCACGAAAAACGGCTCAGCCAAACAGTGCTTTTTTATATGGTAAGCACTGTTTCACTGACAGTTGCGTGCTAGATCTTGCAATAAATAATAGGTCTTAAGAAAATACGGTAAGGTCGATAATTGTAGAAAAATAAATATTTAATTGTCAAACAGTCTTGTCATTCTCGTTGTCCACTTTTGTGCGTTGAATTTGTATGGAGTGTGGGGTCTTTGGTATATATGATCGAAGGAAGAGAAGAAAATATACAACTAAACTAACCCATTCCAAATCATAAAGACATCACCGATTTCAAAGTGTATGGTCAGCTTATCCTTGTGTGAAACATTGGGTGTGGTGTAAACAAAATGAATTTTCTTTTCCATGTTAGTTGTTTCAGTATCCACAAAGTTAAATGCAAATTGCAAAAGTTGATGCTGAAACAAAGAATTGATATTAATTTTGTCTTCAGTTAACTGTCTTGGTTAATTGAACATTTGTAGTATATGTCCATCCATACTTGGTGCAACAGAACAGGGATGACAAGCCAAAAAGGTGTTGTTAGAGAGATCACTGTGAATAAATTTAATTATGGGACCAACATCTCCATATTATCTGTAATTAATAAAAATTTTATTGAAACCAACAAAATAATTTATTTAAACCATCTTCTCCCCAATCAACTTCCAAAAGTGGCTGAGGAATTTCTCATTCCAAAGCTCTGGCTACCCCGTTAAGGGATTTATAGCCGTGAGTATATATATGTATGTATGTAATAAAATTTTGTGCTTCGGGTGGCACAGTCAGCTGTCAGTCCGTTATTATCATGGTAGTAGTTGTTAGTCTGGCAAAATGCATGATTGATGGCAACATGGTGGACTAAAACCAAATCACCCTTGTCAGTGTAGCCTCAAGCCTTGGTGGCGACTTATATGGGCTACGATGAATGAATGAATATTTTATATTTTTTATATAATTTATATTAAAAGAATAGGTCATGGTGGAACATCTTTTGGTAATTACTTGCTATGCAACAGAGATTATGATTATCAACCATGATCAATAAAAATGTATAAATCAATGTACACACTAGTGTCGGCTTATAATAGCACTACCCCATTTCTTCCGGTGGGTGTAGGAAAGAGGTGAGTAACGGTATTGGGACTTTTAAGGGATTTTGGGCGATGCAGTTGGAGACCCATCACCAACAACCTTTATTTCACCATATTTTCTCCACGCAACTTCCAAAATTGACGGAGGATTTTTCTAATTCTCTAGCTCTGGCTACTCCTCCAAGGGATTTATAGCCGTGAGTATATGTATGTATGTACACACTAAGATATTAAGATACATTTCAATATATAAAATATCAAACCTGAGTAAAGCAGCATTGGCTGATAGTACAGTCAAATAGAGAGCTAAGTGTACTTTTCACCACAGCTCCTGTTTTCTGTTCGCCCCTGTCTATCAAGTATGGCAGGTGTATGGCATCTGGTACTGATTTGAACACGCCCCAGGAGAGAAGTATGGCTTCATACACAACCTTGGTTTTGTTGGGATTATCTGTGGGTGTTGTTGATACTGAAATCTGAAAGGAATGTAATAATTAAGTAAAACCATTAGAAACATATAAATCTCATTTAGGAGTGATTTTATTATCAGTAGTTGTTAATTTATTTCGTCCTAATCGTAAGTTTTTTTAATTGTTAATATTCCTGGTAAATATAGGTTTTTACAAAGCAATCAGTACAAGCAAGAAAGCCTAATTTTGCCATGCAACATTTTTAGTAACATTATTTTATAAATACATTTACTCACGTCCAAAATTCCCAAGAATGGATATGATGTGATCAGAATTCTAAATTCTACAGCTACTTTTGGAAGTTGAGTGGGGTAAGGATTGTTAAATTAAGATTGTAAGTGGTGTGTCTCCAAAGGCATTGCCTAAAAAGCACAAGTATCCTAGTGCCTCTTACAACACTGGCAAGAAGAAATGGGTTGGTGCTCTATTCTAAGACACTAAACAACCACTATAATATTTAAAAGAAAAGAAAAGAATATAATGATATCCATAATTTACAATAAAAACAAATCTTATACCTAAATAATTATCTAAGTGGATTTGAATTGGCTAACACTTCAACTGGAAGTCATGATAGGGGTTATTAGGCCTCTGCTATAATTTTAGTGCACCCTAATACCATAATTTTTTTTTTTTTTTGCAAAGGCCTAATAATAAAAATCTGAATTCATAATAAATACATATTGCAAGAGAGCTATAGGCTGATTATACATACATAGTATCATTGACACCATAATAGATCAAGCTTGTGCTATGTATGTAATTACAAAAATAACAGTACAGAAATTCATGATATCAAAAGGTCATCATCAAGTCGCCCCTGAGGCAAATTTAATTTACTATATATTTTCTGTATTTATTGTAGTTGCTATAAATACAGAAAATATACTTTCATACTTTAACATACATATGATAACCATACAAATCCAATAGTCATACAGACATTGTCACTTCACATACCTTAAATCAGAGTGAAATTGTTATACCAACTCGCTTGATGGTTTCTTAGGGAGTGTAAAATAACATAAATAAAATACTTACTAAGATTGAATCAGGATCATTTTCTGCATATTTCAACTGTGAGTTTGATGTGACTGTAACTGAGTAACTAGTAGAGGTGTTACTGGCCACATTGGCTATGATGGCCTGTTTGATTTTCAACCCATACTGCTTCAACTTTACTGCACTGTAATTGAGCTTGTGTAATGCTGTAGCTTTATTAATGCGCCATTGGCCTTGCTTGTAAATAACTGAGAACAATAACATAAATGTTTATGACTAGTGGAAAATTAGAAAAATATCAGGGGACATAAAGAAATTTGGATAAAGCTATATTTATTTATTTTTTATTTATTTACTTATTCAGTATAAAGAAAATTACATTCCATGTTAATTATACAGTGAATATATAGGTAGAATAAAGCTTTGTTGTGTAGTGTCGGCTTAGAATAGCACTACCCCATTTATTTCCATGTATGAAGTTAAGAGGCAACTTAGGGTATAAGGGCTTTTAAAGTGATTTTTGGGCAATGCAGTAGGAGATGCATCACGAAAAACTTTAAACTTACCATCTTTTCCCCACTCAACTCCCAAGTAGCTGACGATTTTTTTGTTCCCAAGATCTGGCTACCTTTCTAGGGATTTATAGCCGTGAGTATGTATGTAATAGATAATAAAATTAATTGTTGAAACTTTGATGATGGATTTTATGTATATACAATAATATTCTTTGACATTAATTATTTTAGGTCACAATATCTTAAAGTAGATAATTACAGAAGTTGAAGTCACCTGCCAGCCTGTATTAAAACAGTGACACTAAGCTTAGGATAAACAAATGGGCAAGTTCAGGTTATTTTATAAATCTAAAGCAATCACTTACCGGAAAGAGGGTCGACAACGATTCGATTGGCATATCTACTTAAATTTTGGCGTTGTGAAGATCCCAGAAACGAACCACGCATTTTATTACTAGTATTAAAAGATACAAAAACTTATAACATAACTATTTGATTAGGAAACCAATTTAGAACGCCTTTAATTATAACGCTCTGTAAATGATAAAACCTCGTTTCATACAGATTATTATAATATAAGGTTTATTTTATTTTATCTAGGCTTTTACTTTAACATTATTTTTTTAAATGAGAATTATAAATAATCAATTCATAACACAGTTGAATTTTTTAAATCAAATCTAACTGACTTTTGGGTTTGTTTGTTTGATTCATTCATATCATTTTGACATTGAAGTTTGATTTGAGTGAGTTGAGTTGAGTGTTTATGGTAGAGTAGAGATGTGCGAGTTCGAATGATGAGTCGAATGACGCGCTTGTGAATATTCGATGGAGGAAATCGAATTTAAAAACAATAAACATTTAATTGCCGTGTAGTGCCGGCTTAGAATAGCACTACCCCATTTCTTCCGGTGGGTGTACGTAAGAGGCGACTAACGGTATTGGGGCTTTTTAAGGAGTTTTTGGGCGATGCGGTTGGAGACCCATCACCAACAACCTTTATTCTACCATCTTTTCCCCACTCAGCTTCCAACAGTGGCTGAGAAATTTCTAATTTCTTAGCTCTGGCTACCCCTTTTAGGGATTTATAGCCGTGAGTATATGTATGTAAAACATTTAAAACACTGTTCGAATAACTATTATGACTAGGTCTTATAACTTTTTAATACGTAATTTCCTATTCTCAGCAGACCAAAATATTTTGGAAGAAGAAAAAACGTTTGTTTGTTACACGTGTGCAACTGACAACAAAATAAACAACAATATAACAAAATCAAAGAAAGTAAAACAATGCACAATGGTAATCTTACATAATGAGCAAAAGCAACAAAATGGCATCGACTCAGCATTGTCATTGTGAGGTTTACCTCTGATTTTCAGTCAGCATCAGACTTGTAGTGACACACTGACCATAATAAAATTGAAAACCTTAATTGAATTGATTATTAGACGATAACCAAACAAATATCAGTGACAAAATTTACTACTTACATAAATACATACACATATATAATATTTGTAATGACATTGTAAATTATTCACGTCTATAGGCTGACTATGATGATGATGAACTGGTTTTGCGAACGGAGGCTAACACCGCCTGCAAAGTTGTGCGTATGTTGTGGCCATATCGTAGATTTGAACACATCATGAAATGATCGATCATTTCATGAAATAGTCACATTTCATGATGTGGCCAACTTAATTTGACCAGATCATAAAATCGTCAACGTTTAACGATTTTATCATCCACGCTTGGTAAGATCGTAGAAATAGGGTGATCTGTGAAATGCGATTCAAACTGTACGGTTTTTAACATATTGCTCAGTTTTTTAGTAATTTGCACAGTACTCGAGAACCTTTTCGTTGAAAACCCTTTGCTATCACTTTCTTCCTCGTTCAATAACTAATTATTTACTTTTTTACTGCGAGAAATAACACTTGCCAGCGGCCGCCATCTCCACAAATAAACAAAGCGTTTTCAGCAGCGTAATTAATGTAACTACTTTACGATACGACTAGATAATCTTAGCCGTTTCATAAAGAGGCTGCGTGTTTAGTTGCCAATATCGAGAAACGATTTCTTATCATTGATCTGCCCAAACCACATCATGATGTGGTCAAAAAATAGTAAAACATTTCATGAATTATACGACTATTTCATGAAATGATCGATCATTTCTTGATTTGTTCAAATCTACGATATGGCCACGCCACGCATATGACTATACTATGACATTTCAATACATCAATAAATTAGCCTGTATGATTTAAAATTATTCCCCTTATAATTGTAATTTTTTAATAACTACCAACGTACCAACCGTGATAGCCCAGTGGGTAGAACACTCGGTTATCGTGCAAACGACTAGTGTTCAAATCCTGGGTCGGGCCTACACCAATTTGTCTTTTCTAAAGACATATGTGTGGTTAATTTATCATGGTTGTTAACGGTGAGGGAAAACATCGTGAGGAAACCCACATGGCTGAGTTGTACTTAGTCATGTGACAGTGTATTCGTACAAAACGGCGATAGGCCTGCCCCCTATCACGTGAGTACACTGTCCATGCAAAACGTGGGTACTCTGAACACCAGGTGACAAAGTCACATGATGTTCAGAAGTATTAGTACCTCTGCCAACCCCTTCGGGGATATTCGGCGTGAACGGTTATGTTATGTTATGTTTTTAATAACTGTCAATACTAATATCGATGCCAGCGACTCTCTTACCGGCCAAGAAAAGTTTGTGGATCTGTTTACCACCCATGTACCACCATACAGATCCACAATCTTTTCTTGGCCGGCAGCGACTACTGGTATACTGTCGCCATTTTGAAATTTCGGCCTGTCATTGTCAATTAGTTCTTAACTAAATAAAAATTATAGGGTGACCTACGTATATAATAATATATCACTTTCATTAATATTTTTTGTAGTGGAAACTTTTTTCAAACACAATTATTTTTATGATGTATCTTTGCTTATTGATAAACGCTTTTATTTCCAGTATTCAATATAAAAATTTATGAAAATTATTATTTATTTTGTTAAATTTTATCTAAGTAGGCTAACACCGTCCGAAAAGTTGTGCGCGCATCTATAGTCATGGGGTGCGGGTTACGGGAAGTGGGGAAATGCTCCCGAAAAAGATTTCACTTCGTATACACTGATGCGTGGGTTCTAATCCTAATGCGGGGATGTACCAATGTGTCATTTCTTAAGTCATAACATAACTGTCTGACATATTTATAAAAATACAAGGCAAATACGACGTGATAGCTTAATGGGTAGAACACCGGTTAACGTGCAAGCGACTAGTGTTCAAATCCCGGATCGGGCCTACACCAATTTGTCTTTTCTAATGACATATGTGTGGTTGATTTATCACGGTTGTTAACGGTGAGGGAAAAAATCGTGAGGAAAAACACATGGCTGAGTTGTACTTAGTCGTGTGACAGTGTATTCGTACAAAACGGCGATAGGCCTGCCCCCTATCACGTGAGTACACTGTCCAAGCAAAACGTGGGTACTCTGAACACCAGGTGACAAAGTCACGTGATGTTCAGAAGTATTAGTACCTCTGCCAAACCCCTTCGGGGTTATTCGGCGTGTGAATGTTTATGTTATGTTATATGTTACAAGGCTGTTTACAGCAATAAAAAAGTGCCCATAAATTCACTGACCCAGCAAATTGACCCAAACGATATCTGATGTTTAGAATTATTTTTTCTGTGCCACCTTTTTGGGGATCTATGTGTGAATATGAAATGTAAAAGACAGTACACGACAAGGTAATAAGCCTCTGATTTACAGGATTAAAAAAATGATTTTATGTAGTTACCCACTTATTAACTCTGACTGTCACAAGTAACAAACCCTTGAGTATAAAATAATGAGTTTGCAGAGAAGCACAATTGGCAGTGTTATCGCTAAAAGCGATCTCTTCTAGACGATACTTGGGAGGTAATATAAGCAACACAGTCATTCGGATAGACATACCATACAAGGACAAAAATAAATAAATCTAATAAGCTTACATTAAAATGAACTTGTTTACTTACAATAATAGATTACATACATACATATCTATACTCACGGCTATAAATCCCTAGAAGGCGTTAGCCAGAGCTAAGAAATTAGAAACTCCTCAGCATCTTTTGGAAAGTTGAGTGGGGTAAAGATTGTTAAATAAAGGTTATTGGTGATGGGTCTCCAATCGCATCGCCCGAAAATCTCTTAAAAGCCCTAATACCGTTAGTCGCCTCTTACGTACACCCACCGGCAGAAATGGGGTAGTGCTATTCTAAGCCGACACTACATAGCAACTAGTTATTATTGAAATGAATATTATATAATTTGTTTTATTAAGACATTTCAATACTGTACTACATAAATTAGCCTGTATGATGTAAAATTATTTCCCTTATAATGGTTAATTTTTATTTACTGGCAATACTAATATCGATGACAGCGACGCCCTTACCGGCCAAGAAATGATGGTGGATCTGTAGGTTGTATTTAGGCATAGACAAAGGGTATCAAAACAAAATACTTTCTGACATAGAAAAGAATATGTTTTCAATCGTTTAATAATCAAAGGATATATATAATATTACATGAATATTACCAAATTACTCCAATCAGCCACCAAATGGGCTTATTGCCCGTGGTCTCTCTCGTAGTCCCTTTTTGAAAATCTATGGCCCGTGGTCCCTTTTTCAGTATAAACCGACCAAAATCAAAGTCATGTGTATTTTTTTTCTAAATAGATTTTTTTATTTTTTTATTCACATTGTAGAACGGTTTGATAATCCAAATATTTTCTTCATACGAAAACCTAAGGCGGTAAAAAGACATAGAAGTATATTCACAAAATATATGAAATACATACATACATACATACATACATATACTCACGGCTATAAATCCCTAGAAGGGGTAGCCAGAGCTAAGAAATTAGAAATTTCTCAGCCACTGTTGGAAGCTGAGTGGGGAAAAGATGGTAGAATAAAGGTTGTTGGTGATGGGTCTCCAACCGCATCGCCCAAAAACTCCTTAAAAAGCCCCAATACCGTTAGTCGCCTCTTACGTACACCCACCGGAAGAAATGGGGTAGTGCTATTCTAAGCCGGCACTACACGGTTTTTCCTTGCTCTGGGTATCTGGCACAGAGTTCCAAAGCGGAGTTAGAATTATTGGTGCCGGGGGTGAAAGTTCTTGACAAGACAAATTTCATGTTGTTGGGCGCACCCATTTTTCCGGAAGGCGTGCCGGGGGTTCTGCGGAGCAAGTTGAATACCATGATTGGAGCTGAGCAACATCTTAAGGAGTTATCTGCGCATGTGGCTCTTGCTGTTCTTAGGAACTGCCTTTCCCAGCCAAGGTTGACATATACTTTACGAACTGCCCCAGTATGGTTGTGTCGAGGGGAGGCAGACTCATATGACGAAACTTTGAAGTGTCTATTAGAGACAATTTTAAACGTTCATGTGTCTCCCTCACAGTGGTCGCAGGCAGCACTTCCAATACGTTTTGGTGGTCTCGGCGTTCGTCACCTACAGGACACGGAACTCCCAGCATTCTTGGCCTCTTTGCATGGGGTGCTGAAGCTTGTCACTCGTATTCTAATTTTTGATGGTGACAGTTTTAGCATCCCATTCGCCGATGAGGTTTTTTAGCTGTGGCGAGCCCGTTGCCCGGCAGGAGATTGTCCAGAGAAGCCCAGCGTACAGCGCTCCTGGGATGAGGAACTGAAGTCCTCCCTCCGTGGGTTGTTGGCGCAGAGCTCGGGAGAGGAGCTTGCTCGTCTGAGAGCAGTCTCTCAGCCGGAGTCGGGTGCTTGGTTGCATGCGTTGCCATCTCCGCATTTCGGTACATTTCTGGACAACAACTCCCTGCGTGTAGCCGTGGCGCTTCGTCTTGGATGCAACATATGTGAGCCACACCGCTGTATTTGTGGTTCATCGGTCGATTCGCTGGGGCGTCATGGTAGTCCAAGATCCCGGTGCCCCCAGACGTTACTTATTTTCTCATAAGAAATATAAATGGGATAAAGTAGTGTTAGTACGTACTTTGAGTGTGTGCATACCTGCTACCTTGGGTCGACGGCCAATTCATAGGTACCAGGTGCTAAAGGTAGATAAATACAGTACTGATTTTTCTTAAATTCTCAGTGCTGATTTTTACATATGTTTTAGATATTGTTGTTAAAAATTAATAATCATTATTGCCAGACACTTTCCATCGGCGCTTACCCTTACCAGACGCTTTAAAGCTTAAAAAAAAATAACTTATTCTTACTTACAATCTCACTCTTGATTTTTATGTATGATACTTGGGGAACTATTTGAACACCCCTGGTCAGCAGCCAGACCAATTGGAGGGGCCAAACATCCCCCCAGACACACATAAAGTGTCGCTATGTGTATAAGCGCGAGGTCATTATTAGTACGCTTGAGTGTGAGAGAGATATCTATTTATGGATATCTTTCTTATACTTATTGACGTCTCTAGGCTACTCTATTATAATTATGCTGGGCAATATGCATCATTTAAATAATGATGACTCCCATGTGTGGATATTGACTGGCACTGGAAATAAAGTTAGATACATTGATATCACTGAGATTTATAAACCTACATTAAGCCGTTGCTTGCCAGGATTTCACGCAATAACTGGTTGTGATTACAATCCAGCTTTTTTTAGAAAAGGCAAGCAAAGGCCATTTAATGTATTGAAAAAAAAAACCGGCCAAGAGCGAGTCGGATCGCGCACTAAGGGTTCCGTACTATCATATATATAGAAAATCCCGTTTGTGTGAAAATCATGGGAGCCAAATTAGGTAAGTAATTTGATTTATGACGTATAAAAAAAGAACTACGGGCTAGATCTCATTCAAACCAATTTTCGTTTGTAGTTTGTATAGTAATACACATCATATTTTTTTTTCAGTTTTATCATGCCCATATTTTAGAAGTTACGGGGGGGGGACACACATTTTACCACTTTGAAAAAGTCTCTCGCGCAAACTATTCAGTTTTGAAAAAAATGATATAAGAAACCTCAACATCATTTTCAAATACCTTTTGATAGATACCCCACACGTATAGGTTTGATGAAAAAAAAAATTTTGAGCTTCAGTTCTATGTATGGGGAACCCTAAAAATTTTGGTTTTTTTTTCAGATTTTATTTTAAAATCTTAATGCGGTTTACAGAATGCATCTACGCACCAATTTTCTATAATGTAGTTCTTATAGTTTCGGAATAAACTGGCTGTGACATACGGACGGACGGACGGACAGACGGACAGACATGACGAATCTATAAGGTTCCCGTTTTTGCCATTTGGCTACGGAACCCTAAAAAAGTAGAGTACCTGATAGCATTTATGAAACTCGGCGATGTAGACTTATTCAGTGACTTAGAACTGGAGCAAAATGTGTTCAACACTATACAAAAATTTATTTGTGAACTGTACAACGTGGCCGGAATAATTGAATATTAATAATTAATTAATATTTATCTCTCTTGATTATATCGAAACCGTGATAGTCCAGTGGGTAGAACACTCGGTTATCGTGCAAACGACAAGTGTTCAAATCCTGGGTCGGCCCTACACCAATTTGTCTTTTCTAAAGACATATGTGTGGTTAATTTATCATGATTGTTAACGGTGAGGGAAAACATCGTGAGGAAACCCACATGGCTGAGTTGTACTTAGTCATGTGACAGTGTATTCGTACAAAACGGCGATATGCCTGCCCCCTATCACGTGAGTACACTGTCCGTGCAAAACGCGGGTACTCTGAACACTAGGTGACAAAGTCACGTGATGTTTAGAAGTATTAGTACCTCTGCCAACCCCTTCGGGGATATTCGGCGTGAACGTTTATGTTATGTTTATGTTATGTATATCGAACAGAGCAGAATTTTAGCGACACTTTATGTGTGGTGTGGTATACTCGTCGAAACTGCTGTGAAAGCTCACTTTTGCATGGTGGTAAGTTACTAGCATCAAAGTTTTTCACATTTTTACGATTGAACTCTTCATTTACGTCACAAACCATATAAGTGTTGATGAAGAGTTGGAGTCGGGTAGCATCTACGTCAATTATTCCGGCCACGTTGTACAGTTCACAAATAAGTTTTTGCATAGTGTTGAACACATTTTGCTCCAGTTCTAAGTCACTGAATAAGTCTACATCGCCGAGTTTCATAAATGCTATCAGGTACTCTACTTTTTTTTTCAATACATT